>VHZZ01000018.1:213059-227699 GCA_009801015.1 Silene noctiflora
CTTTCGGGAACTTAATTTTAGTTATTATTTGATTATATAAAGGCCATAATTAAAAAAAATAGAATAAAAAAAACCATTTAAAATAAAACCGCGAAATCCCTCAAAATTTGATAATTTTTACCCTTGAAAAGCAAACGAGGATTAATAGGAAAACAAATAAAGAGAGTTGACCGTAGTCATAGTACGGAGTACCGTGTTATTATATTTAATTTTCATAATTTACATCCCATTTTATCATTTGCCATGTTTTCAAATAATTCGTGTTTATACAGTAGTATTAACCAAAAGAGGGAAACTTATATAAGACCCGTGATTTTTTCACGGGTTTCAAACCTAGTTCCACTTCAAAAAGAAAGGACGGTAAGAATTGAATTCGTTATAATATTGGTTCAATATCACATCAAATAACCAACTAAATCAAAAGTTCACAAATTCTCATTGAAGATCGACGGGCACTATATGCACACTTGCATATTATGAGAAGGGGACTATCCGTCTTCAGCCTGTGACGGATAATGTCCGTGACAAGTAAGACACTCTATCAAAAGTTTAAATTGATGATAGTTAAAGGTTCAGAATTTTTTATGAACATAATCAATCAAACCAAATGTCGTACTCGTATTATCTTATCGTACTAATATTACGTCCTAATATGCACAACTATTTCAAGTTCAACGTTGTTTTCTGGTCGGATTGGCAAATTAGTAATTAGTATCAAAGCGTCTCCCTTCCGACGGGTCGGATACGAAGACGGATAATGCCACTCACAAAACAAATAGGGGGACAAGGTAGGAGCACCCCCCACTTGCTTTCCTCTCTCCTCTATTTGGACATTTTATCTCACAAAATGGTACCCGTCTTCTCATTTGTGACGGATACCTTCCGTCACAAATGAGAATTTGCTCACATCTTTGAACAGCTTAAAGATTTGTCATAGTCAAACCTGGTGACCAAATGTTCAATCTCACGTGTTGTCGTCTTGAGTGACTTTCTTGCACTATTAATCTTAATTCTTATTCTTATTGTCTTCACAGTTTATTACCGAGTATAAATAGTATTCAGTGGCGAAGTCAGGATTTGAGTTCGGGGACGAAAATTTTTAGGGGGTGCGGATGGGTAATAATATAAGGGACACTCGAAAAAAATTCGAAAAATTTAACTAAAAACTTCAAAAAAAACTCAACCGTCAGGGGGCGGCCGCCCCTGCTACCCCCCAGCTCCACCACTGCGAGTATTCCTTTTGTTCCGGTTATTTCTTCACAAATTTTCATTTGTGATAGACATATTCGTCGCAAGCTTACGGAAGGTTAAGTATTAAGTATTATCCATGTGGGGTATAGATAAGACAAAAACAGAATGCCTAGGGAGTAACGATCTATTTTGTTTTATCTACCAACATAGGTAGTACTTGATCTGTCGCAAGCTTGTGACGGACAAGAGACTTGCTGTTATTTGTTTACCTTTAGTGTTGGCACAAACACCGAGAATAAAAAGATAGTCAGTTATTAGATATAAGTGGACTAAAGTGAGTTGAAGGATCCAATTGTCCGTCAAATGCATTCCTAAAATAAAAAGACAAATAATTGATTGAGACACCAAAAAATGAGATAGATAAACAAATTATCGGGGCGGAGGGAGTGTACTACAAGTAATTTTTTTTTAATAGAAATAGTATAAAGGTTGAACTTGTTAACCACGACAGTATCTGCTTCGCAGTCTTAAGATAGTCTACCCAGCCTAAATTTACTGAAGTTCGCAGAATAACCAGATCCAAATCTGATCCGATCCTGAATTGAGAATCCAAAACCGACCAAAATCCATATTAAACCGACCCGAATTTATATTTTCACATAGCTAATTAGCTAGTGCCCATTTATAATTCCACTCATATTTTCAGTCTAATTCGAATTTTCAATAAAACCTTTGGCTTGAGTGTATTAAATTTTTTTTTTTTTTTTTTTTTTTTTTTTTTTTTTCCAAACCGTCTTGCTTGTGACTGTCACAAATCAGAGTTTTCCTGCCAGTTGCTTTCCCACTTTATTCTTGCCCAAATTACAATTCAACTTTCTGTTTTTGTTATACGTCTCGGGTGCGGATCCCCCACGAGGTGTGCACACCAACTGTTTGTTAAAAGTCCTCAAAGGCAGGATTAATCTTCACTTGCTAATTACTATACCTTACTCAAGAGAGACTTGCTGTTATTTGTTTACCTTTTTATTTATCGCGAAGTAGCTAAGGGTCGATGCAATGTTGCTGAAATCGTTAATCGAGTCTTTTAGAAACAATCTCTCTATAATCTATGCCCCCATTTACCTTACCGGAGACGGGAGCCTTTTTAGTGGTACTACTATTTGGGAGAATCGAATCTGCGACCTATTATGTTATTCAGACTCTTCCTATTATCTCACATACCCAAAAAATAATCCTTTTTTATTTATAAAAGAACTGGGCCTGACGCTTGAATATGCGCCCGTGTAGATACTATAAACCGAGTCTGAGTACCATATCCTCTGCATCAATTACTAGACTAAGACAGTAAGATCTTTCAGTATTACAGCAGTAAATCGTAATGCTGTTGTCGTTTATGATTAAGCAAATTGAAACGCAAATGTCTAGAAGCATAGATAAGCAAAGTTAAAAAGAAGCGAAAATTTGAGATTTTCTGATGCTGGGACTCTTCTGCAGTTGTAGGACTGACGAGGATGAACGTTGAACTGAAAACGTGTCTTGAGGAGGAAGAGGGCTAGGCACTTGAGAAACACCCTCGAGCATCTGTGAGACCTGCTTCATGGTTGGCCGAAGACTTGGTTCTTCTTGGATGCACAAAAGGGCAACCATCACAAACCTCTCGAATCGAGACCTGTCACAAAGTGCTTCTCTGTCATCATTAACAAGTAACTCCAGCATTCCACTTTGGTAGCAATCAAATGCCCAGTCTGTAAGAATAGCGTCTTCCTTGCCTATGATTTCCATGCGTACGCTTCTTCGACAGCATATTATCTCCAGTAATAACACCCCGAAGCTGTAAACATCCACTTTTACTGTCACTGCTTTGTTCTTGAACCATTCAGGAGCAACATACCCTTTGGTTCCTCTGACCATAGTTGTTGTTTGGCTCTGGTCTAAAACTAGAAGTTTTGCTAATCCGAAATCAGAGATCCGAGCATTATGACTGTCATCCAGAAGAACGTTCTGTGGTTTTATGTCACAGTGGATTATCTGGGTGCTGCATTCTTCATGCAAATACGAGAGCCCTCTTGCAGTCCCTTGAGCAATCTCAACTCTGGCCATCCAACTTGGTTTCAAATCCTTAAAAAGATAATCTGCTACCGTTCCATTTCTCATGTATTCATATACTAATAATCGTTGATCTTCTTCCTTGCAGAAGCCTATGAGACGGACAAGGTTCCTGTGATGAGTCTGGCCAATAACATTCACCTCGGTTGTGAACTCCTTATCCGCATTCTGGGATATTCGGTCCAACTTTTTGACGGCAACAATAGTAGACGAATCTCTTGCTTGGATCCTTCCTTTGTACACTACCCCAAATGCTCCTCTTCCCAACTCTTCCTCGAACCCGTTTGTTGCGTCTACAAGCTCTTTGTAACTAAAACAATGGGTGCTACCGTATTCTTGAAGAGTCTTACTCAAGTGTTCGTAATCCCCTTTTCGAGTCTTTTTCTTGCAGACGAAGATAAGTATCAAACCAATGGCACTTACAAGGATGAGGTTAACACTTACAGAGCTACCAAACAAGGCTTTACTTACTTCTTTAACCCTCTTTTTACCTTTCACAGGAAATGGGTCATCAGAACGATTACTATTCCCGATCTTGAGCCAACTCGTCATCCCAAGCCCGCCATCCTGTACTGTGAAAGAGAGTGGAAGCTGCTTCTTTAAACAAGTATTATTTGGGAACGAAACAACAGCAGCACAAAAACAATCATTTAGACAAGAACTCTTGCACACCTCCTCGCTATAAGGAAAAGGCATTTCAGAATTATCGTTTTGATACCAGCCAGTTTCGTCAAGCTCGATAAACTTATATTCATCCTGGTTAGCACCGTCTTCACTTCCTTGACAAAAATCTAGATTGAATTCTGGTTTACAATCCCCTTGAGGATTATTTGGATCGATTAAAGCATAACCTGTCGGGCACGCACATATCGGCCTATGGTTCTCATCGAGCTTGCAAATGCTGTTAAATCCACAGGCTCCACTATCCCCTTGTTCTGGTGGTATTGCCTTGCATAAATTATCCGGTATATAATGGGACGTAGTCCAATTCGGAAGAAGATAGCTGCCTGATAATGTTTTTGGATGGGCGCTCCAGGTTAGCACTCCATCAAAATTCAATGTAACTCTCTGGTAAAAAGTATTAGCAGAGACCGGCTTATCTGAGATGACATCAACAGTGGAACCGTTCCCAAACACTATAAACATGCCCCCTGACTCATTGTAAATCAGTTTTTGACCTCGACGTATAGGGATGTTAAAGTCGTAAGTGCCACTTGCATAATAAGGGTGGTAGCCGAAGTCAGTCGTCAGGTCCCGGGTACTGAGAATGAGGTTTCCATCATTCTGCAATTTAAGCTGAAACTTTCCTGTACTAAAATTAGTTTCTGATAATCTAGAATAAATTGCTTGTCCTTGTACCATAAATTGTGTCGGAAGTAAGGTGTCGGTTGGATGATCAAAGCTCTGCCATAGTGGGTCTCCGTTGTTGCTACTCTTGAGCTGAAAATTCCCAGTATCATTCATAAAACCATAGCTAACAGCTCCGACCCCATGTAAGTCAGACCTGGTATTCCATAGCTGGGTCCCTTGAGGGTCAGAGAGGGTTAACCCCTCGGAGGCTGTTATTTTCAGCATCGATCCTTGTGGGACTGGGTTGCCTTGATTAGCGTACCAGACAATGGTGTCGGGTATCTTGGCATACCAAATGGCGAGCAGGAAGGCATAGCTGTTGTTAGGAATTGGATGAAAGCCAAAGGCGAAATCACCTGAAGGCGAAAGCAATGAAGTGGTTTTTGTGGTGGACGTGGTGGCTATGAGAGGTTGGTTAACTGAGATTTTCCCGTCATTTTCGGAAGAAACTGGTGATGATTGAAGCAGGATTAAGGATAAGCTGAAGATGAAGGTACAAGGAAGAGGCCAAGCCATTGCTCAACATGTATTTTCTGCAATCTTGCTGATTTTCTCATACATAAGTGAAAGATTTATGTAGTACTATCTCCGTCATGATTATTTGTTTAATCAAAGCTAAACAAATAATTGAGATTTACGTAATATTTGTTGATTCAAAGGATTAGCGGTTCGTGTTATTTGGATTTGAGTCTTGACTTGAGAGTTGAGAATTTTCCAAGTCTTCTCCTCTTTTGACATTTTCGTCCACAGAATTTGCCAACTTGCATTAGTAAAGTCTTCGGCGCACGCTGGACTAGACCTGATAAACGAGTTATTGAGACGTAAGTGTTGGTCACGTTAGTTTTGTTGTATAGCACACTTTTGGTTATTTCGGGTCAGCTTATTCGTGTGTAGGCCAATTCTAGGCACACAGATCGTTTGGTTACATAAAAATGTAAAATATCGGTTAATATTGCTTAAAGTTTTCGAAGTGGGAACTTATTTTTAGTCAAGTCGAATGAAATTTGCAAGGATTCGAGACACGACAAATTATGCTCAAAGAAACGAAAACGTAACTCCATACATATACAAAAGCTAAAAGCATGTACAAGTGCATTAGATCAAGGTACATTGTTTTTCACCTTGTCCACTAATTACATCGAGTCTTGTCATGTCATCTCGAAATTTACGAACTACGATCTACGATAAGAGCCAAAGTAAAAGCCAGTATGTGCTATCCAGACGATCGCTTGCTCCACCTGCCAGTTAAGGCCTTACGTCTACCACGCTTCTTCTTGTTCTTCGGGGAAGCCATCTTGGATGAGGACTGTGTTTTCACAGTTGGTTGATCCTGTGACATTTTCAAGTTCCCGGGAAGATTGGGATTTGGAACATGGTCAATGACTTCGGTTTTCCGTACTGGTTCAGATGAGAACTCTGCAGGAAGCTGAACATGAATGTCTTCAGTCGTCTCGCGCTCTTTCTTCACAGGTCGATTACAGATTAGGATGTCATTTCCAATCTACACAAAAAAAAAAAAAAAAAAAAAAAAAAAAATTGAAAATACTCGTTAGATGAGAACTGAGAAGTGGTTGATACGATCGATAGCAATTATTGAAGACAACATCTTCCCTTTAAAATTGGACTATTATGGGTGAAAAGAATCCTAATTCCCTTTAATGCCTTGAGGGCTCCCGCAAATGGGGGCTGAAGGGATTGGAGCTATAAGCAGCCTGACGGACCATATTGAAGAATTTCACGGCATAGTTGCTACTTCACAATAAAATGAAGTGCAACCAGTTCAGACGATCATTTGGCATTATTTCATCATAACACATGCAAGATAATGTAGACGATAAGCCGGAAAAATCAAGGATGACAAGTGACAGTTATGTAGACAGCTTACTTTGTTACATTTTCTCCCGATTTTTGTGTCATCAATGGTCTTGATCATATCAGGAGGGGTTGCTTCCTTTGAAATAGAACCTGCAATTCCAGGCAACACCGGCTTCTTCAATGACCATTGACTAGAGGTAGGCATAGACCCTGAAGGATGAGGTTCACCATTTAGATAGGGTCGCACTGAGTTTGGGTCAAAGCTGGTTGATTGGTCACGTGGAGCAGAACCCAAGAAGTCTGAAGTGAACTTTTCAGCATTTTCTTTCACCACTTTATCCATTCTCATCCTCAACTGGCGAACATGTACCTGGGCCTCCTCAATCTTTCTAAGGATACTTTCAAAGGCATCACTATCCTTAAAATGCAGCGATGGTAATTCGTCATCGTAACTAAATTCACCGTTCCCAGAAGATACGTTTCCTGCGAGAGGTGTACCAGTTAGCAGCATTCCGATGAGGAAAAACGAGTAAAAAGGAAACAAGAAACACAAAAAGACATCTCTAGAAACCTAATGCAGATAATGGTAGAGGCTAGAGTTCCAACTTCGGTACAATCTAATTCGCCGACTCCAAATCACCTCCTCATTAATCATAAAACTATCTAATGTCGAAGGATAAAAACAGATACCTACTCACTGAAGAACAATAGGTTTCTGAAGGAACACGACAAATACCGAAGAACCATTAAAAGGTTACTCAGAAGTCAGAACCACTATCACTGCCAACATATGGTTCATTATGCTTGTAGTAAAGCCATTACGAATTCTCATTTGAAACCGTCTTAAACTTCATTTTATTTCAATGCTATGTGGTTTATTTAAATAGACCTTCGAATGAATATGTTGTAAATTTAAAAAGGCCTCGAGCAAGGCTAACTCATAGGCTGTAGTTTACTTACTCCATCATGAATAAACATCATAGTTTCTTTTGAAGAAAAATTAGGGAGCATAGTAAGATTTGGATGAATAAGCAAGTTGATCAAAGATATAGTGAGATCATGAACGGGGTCACGATTCAATGACCATAGGTAACATACCAGAAAAACATACGCATACAAGAAGTAGGAAATTTATTCATGAACCCCCCAAAATGGAAAACGAATTCATAAACAGAGGGATTCTGAAACTTGAAAGGAAGGGGATTTGCAAATCTCCAGATGCAAGCACCAAAGTATAATCATATATAGATCATAAAAAGAAGCTCGGTTCTCACCAGCAAGACAGTGGTCATTATTAACAAAAGCAGTGTCCGCACCAGATTTCTTCTTCTCTGCAAAGAAAAATAGATCATATAAGAACCAAGTCATTTCAAGAACAAAATGTGACTTCCCAAATCAAGAAGCTCGCAATGTATTATGGCTGAAAGTTGACTGAAACACAGTGTTTAAAATCACAAAACCCAAAGACCACAGGTTACACATGCAATATAACCTTGACCACAGGTGGGTATCGTCACTATCACCCACTTATAAAGAGCAAATTTTCCCTTTTCATAACCAGTACTAATATGTTCTCAGGGGGGCACGGGGAGGGCAAGGTTAACCAGAAAAGCTGCACCCTATTCCAGATTAGCCTAAAAAATAAATCAAACTTCACAAAATCTCCTCGGCCATGACATTGAGGGTGATTACCATCAAAACATGAGACATTTAGAACTCTAGCATCTATCAATGACCATAAAATATCACTGATTATAAAATTAAAGTCACGTACTATCAAAATGTGAGAACAAGCTATGGCATGAAGTATAAGAAGCTAAGTCGACTGTTTCCTCCACTCTTTTCCGTTTCTTCCTCTTCATCAACTTTACTGACCGGTTCTGATTGATGTAAGGGGTTGCCTTGATCGCGTGGTCTTCAGTTGAAAAATTCTCCAACTCGCAGTGCTTTCTTTTGTCACATTCTGCTAGTTCCTTAGCATACTTTGATGCTTGGTACTGCAGTTCCCTAACTTTAAGCTCCACCCATTTACACCGCCACATAAGAGGACGCACGTAATTCCTCCAATCATCTGCCAATTTCTTCTTCCTGAGCATGTAACATATGAATAAATAACAAAATAGGACAATAAATAATGCCAAAAAAAATGTTCTCTAATGGTGAAAATTATCAATATGAGAGACATAGACACATCTGCATATTATAAGTTACATAAAGCAGATTCACAAATAACTACAAGGTTCGCTCTCTTGCCAACTTGCCGAAGCATTAACAGTGTAATAGGATACAGACTACACAAATGTATTACTGGCCAGATAGACAGACGTGAGGATGAACGAGAAGTGTTACCACACCCTTTGCTGACTAGCAATGTTGTCGAGCTCCTATCGAACGGGTTTAGATACTTCAATCTTAGCAAGTACTGCTATCAAGCTGTTTCTAAAGGCTTATTCAACAAAAAAGTCAACAATGGAACAGTAGGATGGAAGAGATGGATAAATTGATTTGCTATGCAAGATTAAAATTGTGGGAAAGGGAACATGGTAGTTCACCGCAAGCCCTCAAATATGTCAATATAATACATTTGTCTCTACAATTTTGACATGATCCAACATATGCAATGGTTACACTTTACAAAACACAAATCCAACTGCTACAACAAAAGTAACTTACCGTGTCCTAAACAAATCACTGCACCCATCAAACCCCATAGTAACATTATCATCGTGCACTACAGACTCAACCTCCATGTCACCTGACGCCTCGACAGTGCCGCTTTCAGAATCTGTACACCCGAAAGAACTTGAACACTCCGTTGCATCCTGAGATTCTCTCTCAGCCACCCTCTCCTCATCATCATCACAAACCACATTTCCTACAACATCAACCTCCAACTCCTCACCATTTCCTGTACTCCCCACACCATTATCATGCACACCTACGACACCCTCCATATAAAACACATCATCTTCACGATTACTCTCGCAATTACCCAATTCCTCCCTAGGTGATACACAAGGTTTATCATCTTCCACCATACTAGGAGAAACCTCCATTACATCCTCCAATTTCTTACTAATCTCAATTTCAGAACCCATGATTACAAACCCTAGTTACCCTACCACTGCCCAATGCCCATTTATCGACACACTGCAAAATCACTCATCAAAATCAAATTACCACAATGTAGATAACATTTCAACTTAAAACCCAAAATTATTCACTACCCAAATACTCAAATTAACTCTTCATACACTAACTACAGTAAAAATAAAAATTTAAACCTGGGTTCCCATCATCCAACAATTAATTCAATTTCAAACCCTGCAAAACAAAAACCCACAAAAAATCTTAATTAATTAAACCGAAATTAATTACCCACAATTAAAATCAATCACTACCCTCAATTACTATTCAATTCAACTAAAAATTAATCAAAAGATCCAAAATTTACATACAATTAACTGAATTAATTGAATTAAAGATTGTTTTATCAACAACTGATAGAAAACAATAAAAAAAAGAAGAATAATTGGGAAATATAATTAAATTAATTGGAGAGAAGAAGAAAGATACCTGAAAGATGAAATCTTTATCTTTTTGACAGAAAAAAGGGCGAAAAAGTGGGAGAATAATAAGCAAAAATAATTGGAAATTTGAACAAGTATAGAAATGAATATGAGAAAGAGAGAATTGCGAGGCTTGAAGACGAAGAAATCCCAGTTTTATTGTTTTGCAAATAGTTTGTTGTTTATGATGTTTTGTTTGTGTTTTTATTATTTTTTATTATTATTAAAATTCAAGGATAAATTTTTTTTTTAATTTTTTTTTTATTTATTTTTTGGGTAAAGTCTTGATATTTGATTATTAACTAGTATAGATCCCGCGCAATGCGCGATATATATTTTTTAGGGTGTTATTTATAATGGAAAACTAAAGGTATAAAAAATGTATTTTTATGAAATCTATATTTTTTTTTCACCATAAAATTAAGGATTTCATTTTATAAATTTTCTCCAATTATTTTAATGAATTTTTTTGTCACAAAGTTAATGGTAAGTATATATCAAGTTATTCTCTAAATTTATAAGTACTCCACTTAATGGAAAATTTACCAACTTATAGTTTATAGTTTAACATCAATTTTACATTATTTTTATGAAAAATCATAATTTTGAATTTAATTATAAGATTAAAGTTTAATTATAAGATTATATTTTAATGAAAAGATAATAGTTTAAAGAAATAAAATTTTATTTGTTTCTATATTTAGATAGAAGCATTTGGAGGAAACAGTAAGAAGCCGGATTATGAGATAAAATCATAAGAAGATGATTTTATTTATTTATGACATATAAATAAAAAAAGGATTATGAGATCAATTAATGAGAGTGGGGACCAATATTAGAAGGTGAATATTTAGGGGGAAAACTTGAGTGGGAAAAATTATAATCTTGTTAATCTTTTAGTATATAGAGGATTGGAATTGGAATAAAATATATTTTTTAAGTTAAAGTTTATAATATACCTAGATAACGGGTCAATCGAGTTGGACCAGTTCGAGTTAGCAAGAATTCGAGCTGAGTCGAGTCAAGTCAGGTGAATTTTGCAATAATGAATATTCGGATTGAATGATATAAAGTCGGGTTAATTTGGGATCAGGTTAAGTTCAGGTATTAGGCCGGGTTATTCTAGTCGGTCATTTGGGTTGGTCAATTTTGTCAGATCTATTTATAAGTGAGCATTTTTATGGGAATTTCACATTATTTTTTAATTATTGCTATTTACCTTCTTGGTGTTTATTGGGTAAACTAGTATGAATCCCGTGCATGCATGTACGGTATATATAGATTATTTACTTTATAATAATTATATTAATTATAGATTTTAAATTGACACATAATTAATTTTTTATATTTTAATATGAGAATAAAAAATAAAATAGAAAACTAACAAAAAGAATTGAGTAGTCATGAAATRTGTATTTTAATGAAACTTTTTTAACCACTCAATTTATAAATTTTCTTAAATAGTTTTAATGAATTTTGTGTTCATGAAATTAATAATATCAGTTCATAGTTTTTTTATACTAATTAAGTACAATACATGTTATGCTTTTTTATACGAAACTAAAAATATCAATTTATAGGTTTTTCATATACAAAAATTTAGATTTATATATCAATTTTGTTTTATTTTAATTAAATGAATATAATTTAGTTCAAAAAATATTATATGTTAATTAAAAGATAATAATAATTTAATAAAAAAAAAGTTTTGTTTCCTTATTTATGTAGATTCCTTTTGAAGGGAAAAAGTTTGAGAACTTTTATTCTCTTAGTATATAGGAAGATGGGTTGGATTAAATCGAGTCTATTTGAATTGGGTTGTTTCGGATTTCGAGTCTATATAAGTTGTTATAGTGTCTAGTCATTGTTGTTGGTATGTGTTACGTTCGGTCGAAGCACTTTTGGCCCAATAGTCAGAAGGGGTTACTATAGCAATAACAAAATGTTTATACTCATTAGTATTTTGCTAAGAAAAATGTTTATACTTATACCGTCTTTTCGGAGGATCCAAGAATATTTTTTCTTTTGCTAATCGCTTATTTACAAGGTGATCATTAGTGATAGTGTCCACCACGTTAAAATTAGTCTTTTCAGTTATTTTGGGTCATCTTGAATTATTTTAGACCTAATAAAACTCGTGTAGGAGTCATCTTGGACCAGATCTCGGGTTTTAGATAATATATTCACGTTTGTTGATTTCACGTCTCCTAGCCTTATCAGACCTGGTTCTTTTTACAAGGTTAACTCTAGGTAACGTTGAAGTATTAGACTATTGAGTCTTTTCGATTAAACTGCCTCATTAGTATACGAGCCTAATTATTCGCCAGTTTAGAATAAGGATGGTACTAAAATTCACTAAAATGAGCTTAGCTTGAATGAGTTAAATGTCATCTGTATTACTGTATAAAAACTTTTATACAGCTGTCAAAAAAAAAATAAAAAAAATTAAAATGAGCCTGGCTTGAATTTACATTTTGACCAACGTCTAGATTTTGGACGTGAGAGATTTACATCCGAGTCTTAGGCTCTGTTCATTTTTATTGAGATTATCCTAATTAAACTGAACAAAACTGAATTGAAGTGAACTCAATTGAACTGAATTGAAAATTTGAAATAATAACGGAAATAATGTTAACTAAACCGATTCGAACTAAACTGAACTTAATAGAGCTGACCTCCTATCGGCCATACTGGTTCATAACTTCCCACTTCCTCTCTTTCTCCTCGCCGTCGAACACTGTTACTCTACCTCATGGCAGCCTTCAACCATATTCGAGACCTAAACGACGTCGCATTGAAACCTCGCTTACTCCGCAACCTTGTCAATGAACACCTCCCTACCGAAACGACACCGTTTCGTAATCCTGCTGATATCGCCGACGTCGTTTCCGCCATTAAAACTCACCAATTACTTTCCGAAGAAGTTGTTACCTCAGACCAGAAGCTCGTTTCTTCATGGAAGTCCGCCATGGACGCCTGGCTTAATCGTATTCTACTTCTCGCTCGCTCTAATTCGGTAATTGTTTGTGTTTTTCGAATGTTTTTCAGTTTTTGTAATTCTGTATAGTATTGTTTGGTTTTGATTTTACAATATGTTTCGGAAGCTGATGCTCGGAAAACGTCGTTCGCCTTCATTTCAGTCTCGGTATCATTCATTTGTTTACCTTTCACGGATATTTTAATTAAAGTTAAACAAATGAGTAATTGAGTATAACTATTGCGCTTCATTTGTTGCTATCGTTATACGAGCTAGGTGCATTAGCTCGCGTATGCACTTTATTTGTCGATATCATTAAACGAGGTGCATAAGCTCGGGCATAAGATAATTGGGCGTTGTATATATGGTGTTGCAGTCTTACAGAGGAGAGGACCGACTGTTAGAACTTAGAAGAGAGATTTAGTATAGATTATGCACGTTATATGTTGCTATCATTAAACGCGGTGCATAAGCTCAGTCATTAGACAATTGTAGGTCGGATATATGGTGTTATAGAAGAGTAGACCAAGTGTTAGAAGCAGGGGCGTCTTGTAACAAACGGAGGTCCGGTGCACCGCCAAAAAATGAGGCCCCAAATATGAATGTACAAGTGTATTATACTTCGATATTTATATTGAATTTCATCAATAAAGCTTATAAATTTGGTGTCCAAAGTTGGAGGCTCGGTTCCTCCGCCCGTGGTTGCACGGGGTCTTAGACGCTACTGGTTAGAAGAGATGAACATAAGATAGGTTTACGCTAATATTATTGTAAATGTACAAACTAATTGAGCCGGAAACTGAATTAGTAACATCCTTAAAATATGATACTGACAGTGGTGTTGCGGCTTCCTAATAGAGTGCTCTTTTTGTTTACTTTACGCAGTTTATGTGTCATTTGGTTGCACATAGGAAGTTGCAATGTCTAAAAGGTGATAGATATATCACATGGTTTAGAGTTCTTAGGAATTTGGGAAATGTTGTTTGGCTGTGTAAATGAATTGTAATTCATTTAGTCATTCCCACTTACCTAGGGGGCTAGGTAAATTTTTTCCTGCATTATGGAAGAATTGAAATTCACGTGTTTTGTGGGAACCTCTTGCAAGATTTTTCTTTCGGTAATTACAATAATAATGTGCAAAGCTTATATAGGTTATGCCATTATGTATGGTTGGGTGTACTCGTTTTTTTTCAGTCCTTTGGGTGCTATCATTGTAACAATGCTTGTATTTGTTTAGCAAAGATTAAGGCGGGAAATGGAAGGGAGAGATAAGAGTGGCTAGTAGCTAAGGTTAATTGATTTAATATCAATGGTCAACTTTACCTTTATAACCAGCATTCCGCGACTAGAGATACTCAATTGCACGTTTACACTCTCTACATGCTACTCTTATCTATCCCTTTCGCTTCTCGCTAAGATAAGATTCATTGTGTTATATATTTTGATTACTGATTACATTCAACGAAACATGTTGCCCATATGACAGTGTGGTTTGACATAAAAGGGCCTTTGAGTTGTTGATTCTCTGTCTGCACCGAGCCAGTATTTAATGCTTTTGATTCCGTTGAGAAGTAGTGGGTTGGATTATTGATGGAGATGGTACTCATATATAGTTCAGCTAGATAGATCTTT
>VHZZ01000018.1:232586-255061 GCA_009801015.1 Silene noctiflora
CTGAAAGTTACAAATTTTGACTGTGATAAAGAACTTTCCAATGAAGTATCTGCCGAACCATCTCAATGGCATCACAGGAAGAAAAGAAAGCAGGTATCTGCAAGTGGGCCATTGGTGGAACGTCAGGCTTCATTTTGCTCGGAAGTGAAAGTACGACAAGAGCACCAAGCATCTGTTTCATTGAAAATAGCTGCTGTAGAGGCCTTGGAGGCACTTGTGATTGTGGTATGTTTATTTATTATTTCTAAATGTATATATTTTTCTTTCCAAGGCTTTAGCATTTGCAATAAAAAAAGATGCTATGTCATTCTTAGTATGTTTCTGTTGGCTTGGAGCTTTTTAATGATAAGGATTTTCCATCTTGCTTGTGATCCTCTTTATGGCCACATATGTGTTTCGAAATCTATGTTCGGCGGTGGTTTTGATAGGCTGTGTAGATATATAGAGATGGCAGTATTTGGGATTCATACATTATATGATTAAAAATACTTGCACACTCTTACATGGTAACTTTGCTCACTATTATTTAGTTCCTATAGTTGCAAAATCATAGCTGAAAATCTGAAATAAGTAGTAGAGTATTCCTCCATGATCAACTAGGAAACCCTCTGTGCCATAGGCATGTTGTACTATTTTATTTCTCATGTACAAGTGTTCTTCATTATGTCCATCCACATCATAAATAATAATCCCTCTGTCCATCATTAGATGGGTTATTGATTATACCAGAAGATTTTAACTTTGACTAGAAAGATTTTTCAAACTTTGCAAAAATGTAAAAGGCTGACATTATGAAAGCACATTTAATACTGAAAACTGTAAAGAATGAAAATAGCATAATATTTGGTCGACATTTTCATCAATATCATTGGGGTCCCGCTTCTATTTCTTGTTAAAGATTTAGAGATGGAGTAATAATCAGTGTGGACCTTGTATTTTCCATGAAACTGATATAAAGTTTAGACAGACAATAATGTTGATAATTCAGATTTTTCGGCAGAATGCTTCATTGATATGTCCTTTCCCTCCCTTTTTATTCATTAGGGATTAGGGAAGTAGGTGACAGTGGTAGGATTTAAACTGTTTCTGAAAGAATTTTCGAGGGGTTCAACCTGGAACCAACATTTCTACTGTCTACATATCATGTGCGTATAATATTACCGTTCATGGATAAATAAGTGCTTAAAATTAATTTGTATTGTTTTACCATCATTGAGTGTCCAAGTGTGTGATATCTGTTCTCTTGTGAAGGAATGCTTGCTAAGCTTTGGTCATTTTTGTCTGGTGTTCCTATTCCGGGTTGGGAAGGGGTTGTATTGCTTTTATATCGGGATTATACTGTACAAATGTAAAAAAGTTCAAAAGAATTGGGATTCAAGTATTATGGAGGTGTCTTTTTGGTTGAGAAGGTAGCAGTGGATATCCCTACTAGGTGTTATGTCGGACTTGCAGATTAGCTACTCTAGGTGTCTTACTCTAGATTAAGCATTCAAAAGAAATATATGGTTCTTTTGGAAACATTCATTAATGGCTATCCTTTGGTTGAACAAAATTGTCCACATCACTCACACTTCCTTATGGGCTAATTATTTTGTAACATAATTGGGTACATGGTTATTTAATATGGGCCGCGACACCGAAGTGGTATCGAGTTATCACTATTTCAAACGTTAGTGTGACCCCATTTTGAGGCGGATTGGCGGCAATTATACTGGAATTACTGAGAGCTGGCCGCGACATTTGATTATGGGGACACTCTCAAACAGAGATTTAATGCCATAATTTGTGAGAATGTCCTAAACTTGAAATGTTTGGAGCAAGATTTAGTTCTGGTAACACAAGAAGCATCAGTTGATTCCTATTATAGCTACCTAACCTGCAGTATTTGATGTGTCTCTCCAGGGGGGTGCTTTGAGGTCGGACTGCTGGCGGAGTGATATTGATCATCTTTTGATGGAAGTTGCGACAAATGCTTGTAAAGGATTCGGGAACCTTGTTGGCAAGCCTAGCCCGCTGAGAGGGCCTGGAAGAGCTTCAGAGGATGTCCAGCTTGTGGCACTGCGTGCACTCTTGGCTTCCCTCCTTTCTCCAGCCAGTGTTCGACCACCTTACCTTGCTCAGGGTCTTGATCTTTTTCTCAAAGGTAACTTAGCTGTGGAAAAGTTGTTCAGATCTCTGATTTTCGTATCATTTATCGTAATGATTCAAAGCATCTCACTAGTGATTTTGGGATTGTCAATATGGATTTAACAATTCCATCATATTAAATGTTCTGCATTGCTTGAGATATATCGTGTTAGAGGGACTCTTTTGCTTAAGAAAATCTGTTTACTATTAATGCACTATTCTTAATTTGTTAATTAAGCTTTTTTGGTTTTCGTTTCAAATGGAGCTGAAGACTCGATATTCTTTAATCTAGAATACCAAAGAAAAAAGTAAATTGGCTCACTAATGTTGCCGCATTTCGTTTGGGTATGAATGTAGCAGCAGCCAGCCAGCCATAAGGCTGCATATCTGACTACTTCCCTTACCTCGCCCATTTGCTCGGGGGCTATATTGTATTCTTAATAAGACTGCTGACAGATTTCGTAGCAAGATTTCGCAGTATTCTAATTTCTTAAGAAAATTAAAACCAGTATATAATGTTTTGGGATTAACTATAAGTTACTCCTTAATATTTATTATTTAATTTTGTATAATAGGTAAGCAAAATGGTGGAGCTAAGGTTGCTGAATTTTGTGCCCAAGCCCTTCTAGCCTTGGAAGTGCTTATATATCCAAGGGCGCTTCCTCTTGTAGACGTACCCTCGCAAACAGGGAATAGCTTCTCTTCTGGTGGCTCAAATTACAGGCCAACTCCTCGGGATAGTAAATTTCATGGAGTGTATCCAGATGTTTATGACGTTCTGGATTATGCCAACATGGAAGATGGTTTCGCATCTGAAGCCCTAGACATCTCCCAACCCCGAGAGCCAAATGTCTCAGACGGTTTGTCGGACAAGGGCGCACCATCGAGCATTGACAATAAAATAGATGGACATAAGGATCTAGTCATGCTAGATGTGCCACATTGTGCAGAACACGTCCAGACGCTGTCTGGCAATGTTCCTCTTCGTGTTGACACTCATGTGGTGCCGGCGTATCCCTCGTCTGATAATGTGGCACTAGGAAATGATGCACCAGAACTAAGGTCTGAGGTTGCAAAGGCCGTTACCTTTAATACTTCCGAGGGTTCGCAAAAACGTAAATTAGACGACGATGGCGAATCATCTGATTCGTTCCCTGATATCGTTGATGCAGATCCAGATACAGATTCGGATTGAGTAGATGGTTTTAATAGAGCGACTCCTTGTACCGAACAATGTATTTATTTTCTGCAAAAATTTTGACTATTTCTCAACATTTTATTAGTTTTTGTCAAAAACTACCTAGTATTTACCTCATTTTCATAAATACTACCTAAATTTTTTAATTTTGCTAAAAATTACCTAATATTTTATACCTTTTGTCGAACACTACCAAATTGAAATTAATGATTAAATTCGACAATCTTTTTGCTAAATTAACTAAATTTCCGACAAATAAATCAAAATGCCAATCAAATTAGTCATTATTTTGTCCAAATTAGTCATAATCTCAACCAAACTAGTCAAAATTGTAGTAAAAAATTGAAGTAACTAAGTTAGTAGCTAATCAAAACAGTTGGCAGTGGTTAAGTATACTAAATGGTGTATGTAATATGCCAAAAAATAATGTTTTGGAGTTAGAATTTTGTCTAATTTGATCGGMAATTTCAATTTGGTAGTGTTCGACAAAAGTTAAAAAAATTAGGTAGTTTCTCGCAAAATTAAAAACTTTAGGTAATATTTATGAAAATGATAAATATTAGGTAGTTTTTGACAAAAAAAACTCACATTTTATTTATTAATTCTCATTACATCTATAGATATCGGAACAAAGTACCCGGTGCTCGGTTCTATATATAGTTTGCCAAAGCACACAAACTCGGTAATAAAGATTCCACAGGATTTATACCAAATGAATAGTTTACAGAGATGGGGCAAATGCGCCCTTGTTATTCTTCATCGTCATCAACTCTCTCCCATGACGGGGTCTCAACAACAAAAACATGATACTATTGTCACAATGAATAATAATACATGACCAGCAACTCGGACGAATGGAAAATGGTGGCGCTTCAACTTTGACGGACTTGCTTTGCTGGAATAAGGGCTCAGGCAGGCCTATTACAACACACATTGAGAACTTTGTTCGGGATGTGAAAGGTAAAATTACAGGTTTCACAATGTTACAGGTTTTTCTTCTGGACACTTCTCTTATGCAACATACTGCCAACGATACAACTGTATCGTCTTCTTTGGTTGTTATGATATTAACATGGAAGTATTAACCGTAGGATAATGGCTGAGGTCCATAGGCTTTGACTATCTTTAAAGCGAAACTTCTATTTTATGATGCTCAAGGTTGCGAAGAACTATTCTTGCAAATATTTTGGCTTCAAGTGGAGCAGTTGCTGCTGCGGCTGCAGCACGGAGAACCCGTGCAGCTCCTGCATTCTGCAGGAGATTTGCATGGTGTAGAGCGTGACGGCCACCCGGGATAGTGAACTGCATAGTCAGAGACCCGCGCTTTTATACATAGGCAATGAAAGACTGAACTGATGTCCAAACTGTAAGAAATTAGTTACTCATGGGACTAATTAAACACCCATAAGGTAGTAACTCTAGTCACCATACAAGTATGAGTGCACTTGAGCCCCTACAGAGTACCACGGGTCCTTGAGTGCATGTTGACCCACTTGTGGACACCATAGAAAATTTTCCAAGAGATTACGGACCCTAAGACTGCTCTCTAAACAGACTGTTTGTGAGTAGTAATATCCATCCTTCAGATGTCTCATTAGTTCTTTAAATCTCAACCAATAATCCTGAATATCTACAGTAACCTAGTCTATTGCACATGTAAGCACACAGCATATACAGAACAATGTCACACAAATGTCGCTAATATTTCAGGACTTCAAGTCACTCGACAAGAAATGAGGTTGCTCTCCTACTACAAGTCTACAACTTAATACAGAGTATTTAATAGGCTTAAGAACCGGGTAATTATCAATAGTCAGCCAAAAATAATCTAAAACGATAAATCAAGTAGGTCATGTTAGTTTTGTTGGACTCCCAAAGATCACTGATCATATATACACAAAGGGAGAAAGAATCAAGGTTGAAAGCAGTCAAGCTAAGTTGATCCCAAGAACATTGCTATATTCAAATTGATTAAAAGATATAACTGCCTATATGAGGAGCATTAGCGATTTAGCAAGCTCTCCTTCGATATTGGAACATATGTTTCTAAAGATACTCGGAGAAAAAAGTAGTAATGGCTCACCTGGAGAAGTGCAAATGCAGCACAGGCCTTTAGTGTGGGAGAATGGTTACGTAGCATGGCTACAAACCTCCCAATTTCAGCTCCACTGTCAAAGGGCAACCATCAATGACATAAGATTCATAGAAATAAAACAAATAGTGTGAAAGCTTCCTGAAATAAATACTAGAATAATTTGACAAAAGCAACATTTTTATGGCTCCGTTGCTGATGCTAACTCCAACAAAAGCTAGTGTAGTAAAGGTTGCCTTCTGCCATATTATTTCCAATACGTGAAGGACTGTTTTTATAATAGGGAGTAGCTGATATGTGCTCGTTAAAGCAAAAATTTGACTGATAGACCAATACTTTAAATGATACTGCTGATCCTAAAGACCTAAACTGATATATAACCAACACAAACCCATAATAGACCAATATGACAGTGAAAAAAGAAAAGTCGCAATAACCCACACTCTAGTCCACATGTAACATAGTCATTCCGTTAACTGATACTGAAATTCATAAATCTATGTCTCAAATAGCAAACCGAAATTTTGATCAGAGCATAACGCTAGAAATACTAGAGAACTATAGCATACACAGCCACAATCATTGTCGTTGTTTCCTATGTAATGTGAGGAATTAAATTTCCTATTCTTATCTTTCATAAAAGAAGCATACACATAACAGTTTTTAATGTCTTGCAGTTAAAGATACTAGAGCACCAACAATGTCTGATCTTGTTGCAGAGACTAATGCAACATTTCTCTGACCAACTAAGGGAGAGAAAAAAGATAGATTATCTTCTCAAGTAAATCAACCAAAATATTAACAAAAAATTATGTAAGCTAATAAACATATGTGCCTGACATTGCTATAATTGTATTATGGTCTTTGGTCTTAAAAGACGAACAGCACCAAAATTTCACGGCTTAGACCTTCTTTGAAATTGGGAGGGGGGAATGAGGCCATGAGCTAAGAAGACACTTGTGAATTTATCTATTTACATCTCCACAGTCCACACTCAAACCAAGGGGAGGAGGATGGCAGTTCCCATTCCACATAGATATTACACAAGCAAATAAAGGCACCGTGAATAAGTAAAGTATTATAAATTGTCTTTCTATTAAAGGAAGATGAGATGGTACCCAATTCTTTTATTTTATGTCACTAAATCTCTATACATACCTGCATCTCAGATGCCCAGCTTCCTGTATCCGAGCTGCTTCAGTAACTTGTGTTAGTGCAGCAGGAACAGAAGATGCTGCTGCTGCAGCAAATGCTTGTGGATCGGAAAAAGTGAGCACAAAAGCTTCAATATGTCTCAAAGCCAGTCTTCTTGCCCCATTCAAGCTTATGCATTTTGACGTGCTCTCCGAAGAACTTCCCACAACTTCATCTATCCTGCACGAGTTTACAAAACAAATTCTGGTTAATAAAAAAAGTTAAAACTAACATCTAACATCACCAAACACGGGAAACCGATGGTATGGTGAACCCTTCTCTAATTCATACAGGGAGGCTGTTTAAAAATAACCCAAAATGGAAACTGCACCAATAGTTGCATCAAATGGCTGCTACTTCATGAGAAAAGAAGCGTAGCCATTTTAGTGAGTCGTTTTACACTATTCCATGGGAATTTGGAACCAAAGAATGCGGATGTTTTGGCTCCATAAATAATAAAAAGAATTTAATTTGGAACAAGGTGGTAGAGACGAGTAGAAGTTTAGGTTATGTAAGGGCACATGTGCCAAAATACTAGATAGGCACTTTTCAGAATTTTACCTTCCATCAAACATGTATGCCAACGCCAATGCAGCCATGAATCTCGCCATCTTCGAGACTGAAGTGGAACAAAGATGAACAAGGGCAGGAACCCCGTCTCCTTCCACTATACGCAAAGCATTACCTGGGTTGAAAGCGAGGTTCCAAAGAGCTCCAGCAGCTGTCTCATGAACATCCTGGAAACCAGCGGCAGATCAGACCTTAGCCGACTCAAACATCATATGTATGGCATGTTCTACAAGAATATACTGAAACTGGACTTTTTTCCTTTCAGGTAAGATACTCGCAATTGTTTCAATCATGGACTCTCACACCTTTGCATATTCTAAAAGTAAAGCAAAGGCGTAGAAGAAATATAACACGTGGTTCTTTTTGTTGTAATATAGTTGGGTACCAACTTCAAATCCATAACTATATCGAACTAGAGGTCCATAATAAAGATATATTAAGTCAGATGAAGCTATATCATAAGAACATATAATGGCATATGACAAACTCACTTCTGTCTCAGAACACGCTAATGCAATAAGAGGTGCAACACCTCCCTCCCGTCCAATAGCAATACTGTAAGAGAGAATAATAGCATGTTAATAAAAGCTCATTCAATAGCCATAAGTGTCTGCACAGACCAATGTAGAGGCCTTTGCAGAGCTGTGCTCGGCTCTACGACAAAGATTATTCAGCATCACTTACAAAGTTACAAGAAATTATAAATAACCTTTTGCTTTTAAATTCTATTATTGCATAAATTCTACTTTTTATTAGGATTTTATCGTGATCTGAATTCAACTAAAACGATGTCATGCAGCCAGTATCGATTCCATAGGTTACAAGCTACAACTTACAAGATAAGTAACCACAGGAAATAAAGAAAGATTAACAAGACTTTTGTACAAAACAAATGTTTAAATTACCATATGAAGTGAACCTTTTTTTGGTGTTACTGGAGTCACAAGGGGAATTTTGATGCCGACGGGTTTCTAACCCGTGTTGTGAGTACCACCACTCACTAATTTTACAAGCTAAGATAGTTGCAAATACAGTTGTAAAGTTGCAGACAAATTTTTATTTTAAAGTTATACACAAAAACTGCTCGAACAAATTCTCTTTCTAAGCACAAGTCAAAAACACTAAAAAGCATACCTCAATTACAAAATGAACCACGTCCTTTTGAATGTAAAACGTTAATCAAATGAACAATCACACCTAGATGAATTCTTGCAACTACAAAATAGTGTACCAAGCTCTCAATTTACCTATTGGCTTCCGAAACTGACAAGCCCCATAACGCACCAGCAGCCCTTTCCTGAAGACCTGGAGAAGCATTGGTGCAAGACTGTGCAAGAGCAACCTAAACACAATAACGCACGAGAATGAGTAACACCACAAACATGAGCCACAGTTATTCAGAGCTAGATATCATGGAAAATCAATTACCCCGTACATTGTCATGAGCAACACATACTTATTGATACATTTCTTATAAGAGAGCACTAAATATGTTGCCAACAACTTTAGTTACACAAAATACAAGGAGAAAAACAGATTTTTTTTTTTAAATAATGCTCTAACCAAAGTAATTAGCGGTTTAGGGCTCATTTCAAACTATTTTCCCCCAATGGGTCCATGTCATCACTATTCTCTCACTCTTTTTTTTTTTTTTGTTTTTTTTGCAAATATCAGGTAAAGTGGCTACTTTATACTTTTTTGGGCAAGTCGGTACTCCAAGTTGCGAATTTACTCCATAGGATATTGCTCTCAACAACCAATAGATACTGGAAGTGAGAGCTGACAGGGTAAAGTCGTTACTTCAAGTAGCAAATTAGGGTAAATCACCACTGGAAACACGGAGTTTACCCTGTTGGGCACAACTGCTACTGGTTGTTGGGGATACCCAAAGGGATGAAATCGCTACTTGGAGTAGCAAATCATTCTAAAACACTACTCAAGTAGCGAATTCCTTTGTATAATCTGCACCAAAATGATCTAAACACCACCACACCAACATTCACAATCTAAACTAGAACGCCTGCAACAAATTAAATATTCACAACACAACAACACCGACATTTGCAAGGTTGCAAACAACATGGAAAACCAAGATTCACATGGTTTGCAATTGAAAATCATAAAACAAGCGAATATAGACTCAAAGAATTACAAACAAGTATTTGAATTACAAATTCATAGAACTAAAGTGATTCCAAATTCATAGATTACTCTTCCAAATAACGTACACGACCCTTAATGAGTGTATCTTTGCAGTGCTTCATCCTCTTCTACATGGGTTGTTCTTTCTTCGAAAGTTATATCGGAGAGCCATTAATTAATTTTCGACCTCTTGTTGTTGGAGAAGATGCTCGTGTCTAGTATTTTTTGGACTTTTGGAGAGATTGAAGAGACATTGATTGCATCTCTTATAACATCCTAATGTGAGCTATGAGGATGTCATCCAGAAGTTTGTCAGGAATGTTAAAAAAGGGGTTGTAGTTGTACACATTTGCTTAGGTCTGCCAAATATGTTGACAATAAACCAATTATTACTCTAGCAAATGAAATACAATACCCCTCGGCAGGAACACAGTGAAAAATTGTGCGATATGAACCAAAGTATTCCCCACATGAATACAAAGGGCCGAGGTACTGTTTGAGACGATCGAACGTAATCGATATACAGGCATTAGATGACAACATGGGGTAATGGAGGCCACTTGTTCATGTTCTCTTTGAAAGATTCAATGTATGACTACAACTACCCACGCTTATGTGACGATGGCCTTGTCTAATCATCACTTTATAAATTCCTTCTTGAATACCGTAGCATGTCACCTCGTGGCGCGTGGCAATTTCATCATTCATCTCTAGCTTTACTGATTTTCTCCCCTCATTTTAAACCACTAGACACCCAGCTTTTTTGCGTTCTCTCTCCTACCGACAAAATACCTGTTCACTATTGTGAAAGTGGCCTTCACAATTGCTTGAATAAGGGAAAATCTGGCCCCCTTTAAGACCCCATTAAAACATTCACACATATTTATGGTTTTTAAACCATATCATAAGCCACCATTGTGCGCCGAACACCATTTGCTAACAGGAATCTTAATAAACATAGCCTTAGCATGCATGTTCAGTTCCTCAATATTCTCCATTCCTTCGTCAAATTTTTGAATTTGATTTTTGGAAGCAATTTTTGTAAATGCTTTTCTCAAATCAGTATCTTTGAACATTGTGTTGATGTTCGATGCATGGTGCTGGATACAATATCTATGAAAAGCATATTACTCCTCCAAGCTACTTCCCATCACGACCATGGATTTTTAGTATACAAGGTTGGATGGCACATATACCTTGACGTTGTGTGACTAACCCTCTTATGCAAGCTAAAAACCACCGCCAACTATTGTAATTCTCTTTCTCTAACTATTGCAAATGACAATGGAAAAAGTTGATCATTCGCATCAACTCCCATGACAATCAATAAAACACCATAATACTTCCCCTAAAGATGAGTTTCATCTATTCTGATAATAGGCTTACAATGGGAATCCTTTGATTGAAGGGCCAACTGCCCAAAATACACGATTAAATTGATCAAATTGTTCAATGTTAAGATGAGTAGTCGGCTTATTAACAAAATGAACAAAAGTCCCCGGATTTGACTATTTAAGATACTGGAAAGATGCCTCCCAATCACAAATAAAGATCAGCAACCACGCCTTAGCATAAGAGATCGTGAATTGAATTCTCTCATAATGGCCGCTCTTAGTACACACTTTCAAATCCGCATCCACAAGAGGCTTTATAGCACTGCTAATAGACTCTCGCTTAAAATTAGGGTGATTTAGAGATGGTTTATGAACAACACAAGATGTTTAGTGAGGGCTTTTAGATGTTACAATAGTGAAAACATCATAGGCCACATTTCTTTTGGGTGACTCTTTCACAACTAAAAGGGATCAGTTTTCTTCCACATTTGTAGGTGCCGCTATGCCGGTGTGAGATTCTCGATCTGACTGTAAATGAGAAAGGTGTAGACTGCATTGAGGGTTGACTAATTCCATTTGATGGTTCCAACTCAATGCACAAATCCATCAAGGCCGCTTTCGACTGCCAGCCACTTGCCCATAAAGCTTTTAAAACCCCGATCATAACTCAACAAACACAATTTGTAACCTCTCACACTTGAAAATTTCATCCTCACATTTAGCTCAAATTTTGTTTATCAACTTCTAATGCATCATTGATTTCACTCTTAAGCTCACTAAAACTACGTTACTATTAATAAAGGTTTCACAACCACCTTGTATACTACATTCACACCGTCTTCGACGACTACATCATTCCACCAGCAAGTTAAGGGGTAATTGTTTACTTCTATTACTATAAGCACACCACTTAAGTAAAGGGATTACTAAAAATTAAGCCACTAACTCAACCAACTAAATTACAAAAATCAAACCATAATCTACACTATTGAAAATTAGAAACTAAATCAATAATTAAGCTTGTAAAAACTAAAATAACTAGTACCTCTGGATTAGGTAGGATGAGAAGGACTTGATTGTGGTGAAGTTGTATGGATTATGTTAGCAAGCAGGGGAAATTTGAGAAAAACAATCAAAGATGTCGAGTTTTAGGGTTAGAAAAAATTAGGGATTTTTCGGTCTATTTTTGTGTGATTGAGGAGTGAGGTTAGTCACGTGTCTTTTTATATACTCCCTTCGTCCCGGTCATTTGTTGTCCTATTCCATTTTTGGGTGTCTCAGTCAATTGTTGTCCTTTCTATTTTAGGATTGCAGATGAGCAATTTGATCATTCACATTCAATTTGGGCTATTTTTGTGTGATTGAGGAGTGAGGTTAGTCACGTGTCTTTTTATACATCCCGGTCATTTGTTGCCCCCCCTCCCCCCCTCTTTCCTTATCTTTGTGCCAAAACCAAATGACAACAATTGACCGGGACGGAGAGAGTATAAAAGGCTCAAACGCTACTTCAAGTAGCGACTTACCCCCTTCCAAGATATAAAATGGTGTTTGTGTTCTCAATTAATTACAGAGATAAGTTAGATAAGTTGGTGACAAAGATAAACTAATAAATCACTAGTTGAAGTAGTGAATTAACCTAAAACGTAGGGAGAAAATAGTTTGAAATGAGCCCTAACCGCTGCTTAATTTGGTTTGGAGCATTATTTTAAAAAAATCAGAAAAATAAGCTTAGGAGGCTGTACCAGTTCCCAAAACTAGGTTTAATCTATGGACATATACACGTGACAAGCAAACCTTGGAGAGGAGACTGAACTGTTGGCTAGGGAAAGAACCATGTAAATGCCAAGTCTTAGGGTTTATACAATTGGCCATCTATGAGATAAGGCTCATTGTTAGTGCAAGGAGGAATCTGCAATTAACCCTGCCTGCCTCTTCCAGTAATATACTTTTAAGATATCACTCAGCAGGCTCATAGTAGTTACCGCAAATACTAATAATTTTATCCTATGTTCTGATCATGATCATCAAGAAGTTTATTCAGAAGTATTTCAATGAAATCACCAAAAAGACGGTGAAACAGTGATCCACCACAAAAATTGAACCCTCACAAATAAGTTGAAACTTGAAACATGACTTGGCATATGCAAACAAATTCTAAATGCAGAATCAACCACGAAAATTGACATCTTAAATGGATCATTCGACAGACTAAAAAGAAATAATTTCACTATGTATAGGTCACATTGTCGCATATATGTAGTTCACACAGGAGTCATGCCAAGAAAACTAAAGGTATATAAGATCAAACGGGGACTGATCTTTCAATTCTACTCAAATTTTATATCAACTACCTTCAACAATGATGAAATCTAATCTTCCAGAATCATATTCATATCCAACAAATAACAGCAAATGCAAATCAGGGACTAGGGATACTCTGGGAAAGTGACATACCAATGCCTCAACACCCCCAGCTAATGCCATTGCTTCTCGATTACGGTCATCAAACGACAAATTCCACAATGCACCAGCAGCCTCCTGCCTGTTGAAAGTTGAAAAGAAAATTATCAAACAAAAATCCTGAAATCAAATTCACTGTCAAACATGAAACAATGAGAAAATATCAGGCCCAAACTCCTTTAAAGTCAAGGTCTCAAAGCTACATTGTCACAAGCTAGAGAGTCTTCTTCATCCAGCAATGTGAAAAGTCACAGTATCAGGCATTGTCCAAAGTGTTTTTGTTTCCTTCACCAGAGAAAGGTAACAAACCTGACGCCTTCATGAGTGGAATATGTCAGTCGCACCAAAGCCTCAAGTGCTCCAGGCTCCTGTCCTACAGCTGAATTGTTCGTATTGGTATCTCCATGAGCTGCCAAGTTTGCCAAGGCTCGAGCAGCCTAGAATGCCAACAAAAATCTTTCTGAGATATGAGCTGGATTTGGATGCAGAGCATGAACAGAAAAGAAGCTAGTCAAAGATGTATATCACAATGTTTGCCTTCAAGGTTTCAACTTAAGGAGAAACGAAGGATGAAAATGCCAAGGATAGAGGAGGTAAGTCTACTCCCTCTGGCATAGAAACAGAAAGGACAAAGAACCCTCGTTATATTTAGATTGAAAATGTCAACGCTTTTACATTAACATAGTTGGAATACCCTTAAAGCACCTATTGCCCACATAGACGTAGCATCATAAACTCAGAAGAACACCACACCATGGAACGAATACCATCTATCTTGTCACTCTATCCCTATTAATTCAGAAAATAGGCAGTATCCTATCTCACTTTATACCATTCACTTTACACACCTTTTACCACTAAAACCATATTTCCGGATATTGGCATCACCTGTTCTTGCACTCCTTCAAGTTTGCAATTGCGAGCAAGCATCACTAATGCATGTACACCACCAGCAAGTGCAACCTCCATGCTACATTTGTCATCAGCAGCCAAGTTTGCCAGAGCACCGGCTGCGCGTTCCTGGAAGACCAGATACCATAACTTCAATACAAGTAAGCGCAGCAGCAAACATACACACAGAAGCCCAAGTGGCCGAGTAATGTTTTTCATAGCATTAGAAGCACAAACCAAGACTCCATCACCACTACTTGACCATTTGAAGATTAAATCAACTAAAGCTTTCACGCTTCCTGCTTCTGCAATGGCACCCTGAAACAATAAAAGCTCTCAAACAGCTTATTAAACACATCTGCATTAAAGCATCCCATATAGAAACACGAAAAACAAATCAAGATAAACAACCTTGTGCTCCTCTCCGACTGATAAATTCCATAGCCCTCCAGCAGCCTCCTCTGCAACCAGCCTGTTCATGGACCTTGCCAAATTTGCAAGGATAGTAATTCCTCCTTCATCCGCTACAGCTTTAGCAACATTGGCATTCACGGACAAGTTTGCTATTGCCTGCAGATAGATGTAATGGGGATATCAACTCCACAACAAAAATTATGTTGAGAATTGTATCTAATGACTGCTACTTCCCAATTACAAGAACCAACGAATAATGAGTCTTTTAGCTTCATTGGCAATGGAAACAAAACCGCGAACCAATAATGGCTGTTAAGAAAGACAAATTATACCTTGGCGGACTCAGCCTGCAACCCTTCCCGCCACGAACTTGCAAGTCTAAGGAGGAGCTGCACACCCCCAGCATGCATAACTGCCTCGGCTCTTTGACCATCAATGCTAGCACTCTCATCATCAATAACAACAAAAGTAGCGAGCCCTGTGGCCGCCCTTTCCTGAACATCCTCCTGAGAGCTCTGCAGCAAACTAAGCAACAATGTAGCACCCTGACTAACCCAAAAATGATCCAAACCCGGTGAATTACTCTCCGCAATTCTCAACAACGAATGCGACAAAATCCACTCAAGCCAACTCATAATCTCCTCCAACTTCCTATCTTTCTTCTCACAATGTCTCCACTCCAAAAACGCATTCCTCCCTTCCATTGAATTATCGACAAATAAATTAGCTACACCTTTAAACACATCACTAAACAACGAAACCAACAACCTCCCCTTACTAAAACACCCCCCATTCCCATAACTCGTCACAAAATCCGCATCCTGCTCAACCACAGTACAATTCATCACACACAACACTCTCAAACTCCGACAACACGACAATAACCTCGACACAGCAGCCGGACCAATATCCGTCCTAGACACATCTAACCCTACCAAGCAAGGCAACTTACTCCACCAATGAGACACTAAATCCCACTTCAAATTCGACGTTCCTGCAACCGATAAAAACCGTAATGAACACACATTCCCTAATCTAACCTCATCAATTTTCAAACAATCCATAAATCCGACATCAATTAAACCACAACAATTACTCCCAAGCGAATTAATCGCTTCGGAATCAATCTCTCTAACACCTGACAATCTTAAGCTCCGCAATCTCGGGCAGCACATACCGACTGCTCGGATCGCATCACTACTAACCCGCTCACAGAAATCCGGCCCGAGCACGAGAATTTCCAACTCCTCGTGTCGGGCCGCGATAACTGACAGCGTAGCGTCGGATATTTTCCGACAATAATCCGCAGAAATTTCGCGAAGTTTCGCCGCGCGGAGAAGTATAACCGCGTCAGCTGACTCGGCGCCGCGAAAGCGGAGCCGAGTAAGTGATGAGCAGCGTGATGAGAGCGACACCGCGGCGGCGGAGTCGAATTTGTGCGGACGGAGGTCAAGAGTTGACCATAGACACGTGGAGGTGCTGAGGTGGCGCCATGTCTGACAAGTGGAGGAAAGGTGTGCTCGGTCTCGGTAATTTAGGAGAGAGAAGAGATGGATGACTGTATCGTCCGGGAGTTTAGTCCAGTCCACCTCATCGCCGTCGAATGCGGCGGTGACGGCGGAGTTCACGGTGGCTATTCCGACGGAGCTGACGGTAGTAGAGGAAAAGATGTCGGGAAGTAGAAGGTTGTTTTTGTCCTTTTTAGATATTTTCCGGCGGACACGTCGGCTCATTATATTATTATTTAATTAATTATCAATATTATATTATTATTATTATTAATTTTATCGGTTTTAAGGACACACGTTAAAAAAACCGTTCCGTAATTAAGAAAGGAGATTAAGTGAGGTGAGTGAGGGTTTAGAGAGGTGAAGGAGGAAGAAGGAGAAAGGAGGAAGGTGAATTGAATTGACCTTCAAGTGTATATGTATGTAAGAAAGAAAGGAAGGCTGTCCAAATTGCATTTGCATGTGCTCTTTCCCAATTCTCATCGGAGAGACGGACATTTTCCGTCACAAACTGAATTTGGGTTCAAATGTCATTATATTAACTAATTTACAACTACAAATATGCTTATTTTAATGATAAATTGTTATAATTTAGAAAATTATTTTGGTATTTTTTTTATCAAAAATTGGTTATATTTTCGTCTTAAATGGATTACATCTTACCCTGTCTTCAGCTTGTGACGAAATATTACCAAACTTCAGCAAAACTTTCATATCTGTTTAAGTATAAAACGAATTAGTAACTCATATTGCATTATGTTTATCATTCTAATTAACTATTTGACTTGTTTTTACTTAAAATCAATACAATTTCAAGACATTGTGTTTTTTTATCCCTTCCCCCACCCTGTCGAGAATCCAACCATCTCGAAAAGTTTCGGAAATGGGGTGAAGGTTTGATTCCTGATAGCTGCATATATTAATACTTAGTTTTTGGGTCTTAGCCCATGTAATTTGTTAGCTATTTTAAATATCTATTAAAAATTTGCTTGATATAAGATTTGAAACCTTAACCCTTAAATCACTTGTCAAGTTCCAAACCATTGAACAACTTACGTTTGTTAATAAATTAAGTACTAAAGTGTATTATATTCTATAAAATTGAGAATTTTTTTTTACATATATTTAGAATTTCAAGTATTTTAGAGAAAAAATTATTTTTTGAAAAAAGATATCTCTAGGATCAGTTATTTTTTCATTCTTTGACTTATATAATAACTAATTTAAGAAAAAAAATTCAAAATAAAAAAATGTTGACTTAGATGCGCTTAGATAACACGTCAAGAAAATTTCAGTGCCCCCGACCCTAAATTTCTGGGTCAGCCACTGCTCAGAACCACTAGATCCAACTATCCCTCTAGTCCTTCATGAACCATCAACAACTCTTATACATACCCTCACCACCAACCCTCTCACTCACAACCACCACATTCACTTTCGTCCCATACCTCTCCCTCCCCACTCACCGGTTGTCACCATAACCACCACCTTTTCCCACTATCACTACTATCACCCATCCACGAAACCCTGGTAAAAAATTTAAGCTTTAATTCAACTAAAAATAATTAAAGTAATTTAATTTAAAAAACCAATGTTATTGATGAAAAACGAAGTAAATGCTTGTTCGGTTTGAGAAATGATGTTCAAATTTAAACAATTTGGAGGACTTTGATTAGGCTTTAAGCGAGGAAGAGGGTTAAATTAGTTTACTTGGTTGATAAAGGATATTTTTAAAAACTTTAAAAAGGGTGTGCGTAAAAGAGTAAAACAAGTATTTTGTAAAGAACAATTCTGCTTTTTTCTTAGAAAAAAATGGTCGATTAATACGGAGTATATAGTAACAAAATTTTGTTACTAGTATTCATTATCCAACATATTTTTTTTCCATAAACCTGAATTTTTGAATTTATTTCTCATTTTATTTTCTACACAATTTATTTATTCAATTTTAATCTAAATATCTTCGGGAAATTACAATATTCAATAATTCTCTTAGAAGACCACCATCTCCCACTATGTTTGCGAAGACATACCATTAAGCACATTTAAAACTAACAGAAAATAAAATAAAAAATAAAAATAAAATAATAATCACTCATCATATAAAAGGTCTTACATAATTATTACCGTAAACCCATCTCATATAAAAATTTGTCTTCGACAACATTGTTCAAGACGAGTAGGGTAAAAGGCTTTTTACTTGTCCTTCTTTACTTGCTTTGACTCGTTTTTGTTGAACATTGGCTCAGGTAAGTAATACCTTGTTCTTTTAGAGTTAATTTCAGCTCATTTTAGTTTCGTTCAGTTTATTTAGTTCGGGTCAGCTCCATTCAATTCAGTATAGATTCATTCAGTTTAGTTCAGATTCATCCCCTATCTACTAAAAGAATAGGTGATCTCACAAATTTTCCCTCCAAAAAGCATCTTTTTAAATAAGGAAACTATTAATTATTTAATTGTATTCACTAAATAAGCAAGTTAATAAGAATAATGTATTTCATTATAGAATTTTTTTCATTAAAATTAATCTTTTCATCAAATTATATAATTTTCACTAAATACTAAACTATAATATTTTAATTAAAATATTAATAATACTATAAAATTATAAATCGTTAAATATGTTATCGATTCTATTATTTGAAAATGACTTGACTCATACTATTCATACTATATATAAATAAAACTATAAATCGTCTTCATTCCTTTTATAACAAAAAATAGTTGAGAGAATTTATAAATTGGAATCATTAGTTTTGCGGTATAAAAAATATTAATACATTTCAGCACATTACTCAATTCTTTTGGATTAATTTTCAATTTTTTTTTGCTTGAAATACAATAACGGAAAAAATAAACAATTAATGAGATACCGCTATAATTTTTCAGTTCTATTTTACTCAGTTTTCTTAAATAATTTCACAGTTTAATTTTTTTTTTCTCATATCAAAATATAATGACGTGTGAAATCTAAAAAAATATAAGATATTAATTTAGTATGATTGAGTAATACAAAAATAAAACTCTATAAATAACGCGCATTCATTGCGCGAGATCTAAACTAGTTCAATTTAATTCAATTCAGTTAAGATGATTTCAATTCAAAAGAAGGTGACCTAAGTAAATATTTGCAGTAATTTTTGTGTTGGGCCCGAAACGCAAACGGGCTTGGGCTGAATTAAAGAATCCGCTAAGCTAGCATGAAGGAAGGTGAGGGCCGAGGGGGAGTTGACTAGTTGTTGAGTGGGAAGGAATAAAGGAGGAATGGAATATTTTTTTGCTCAAATGGGAATTAAAATCCAAATTTATTTAATAAAATAGACGGTTTTTAAAAAATTATTTATAAAAAATGGATCTACGTCATTATTTTTTATTTTTTTAAAAAAAATTGAGACTAATCGATGTCCCAGACAACGACAAGTTATAGCACTAAATAGAAAGAGCACATGTCGTTGTCTAGAATACTAATATATAATTATTTTTTAATTCGCAAAGAAAGTTAATGATTTTCTGTACAAATTTTCATTATAATAATTTTCGGGTCAATAATTTTTTTTTAACGAAAACATTATACTACATATAAACCCCCCCTAGCCACATCAAATGTAACACTTGCTTTAGTGGTACTTTGACCATATTTTTTTCACTTATACTTGACTTTTTGTAAAAAAAAAAAAAATAATAATAATAAAATTTTATGAAAGGCTTTTTCATACCAAATTTATATATATAATTTTCGTCTTCCAAAATTCATGGTCAAAGTTTTAAAATTTTGACTACCAAAAAATAAATGTTACCTTTGGCGTGAATCGAAGGAGCCTGAATCGGAGTGGATTAGAAGAAGTACTATATAAAATAACACAAATCTACATTATATAAAAGCCAAGTCTTTTTAAGACTTCTGATTGGCTGATTAATTAAGGAGATGAATAAATTTTTGACTCCACCACTACTTATACCATCACACACATAAATTTTGATCAATTAATTTCTTACTTCACTGATTTTTAATGCATAACTACGTAAGTAAATTTAATAACTAAGGAATTAACCAAGAGAATAAATACAGGTCTAAAAGATTTTGCAAAAAAAATTATTGAAATGAAAATTTTTAAAAATTGAAAAAAAAAAACAATTACCATAATAATTACAGTATATAGTAGTACATAACAAATACTTATAGTGATTAAAACAAAAATATTTAAAATCGGAAAAAAAAAATACTATAATATTTTAAAAACAACCCGTGCATTTTTATGCACGGGTCTAAAACTAGTTCTCATTGAAGACGGACACTATCCGTCACAAGCTGAAGACGGATAGTGCCCTCTCACAATATGCAAGTGGCAGTATCCATTGGGTGCTCCATTTTTGCCCCACTTGCCCTCCCACTTGCCTTATTGTGAGAGGAGAATTATCCGTCTTCAGCTTGTGACGGACAATATTGACCGTCACAAGCAAGACGCTTTGATAAAATAAAGGACTAGTTGTCTAGTTGTAGATAGTCAAAATTTTCTATTTGATGAAGGAATCTCATTATTCATTGAATCTCATTATCTCACAAATCTAATTGATCTCTATTCTCTACTCTTTAACTCTTGACTTTCACTTCACAATTCACAAAATACAGAAAAATGGAGCAGACATTCATCTTAATTAAGCCTGATGGTGTTCAAAGAGCTCTGGTTATTATTCACTCTTTTACTTGTTTATATACGTCTCAATCATTTATTTACCGTTTTTTATTTTAAGGGTTGATACTTGATAGAGTACCAATGTCTTAACTACTAGCTCAACGTACAATTGGTACCCTTTTTTACTTTGAAATAGGCGGTTTTTAATGAAAGATAAACAAATGATCGAGACGACGGACTATATGTCACAATGTTCACTGTTATCTAAGTCAAGTTTTTGAATAATTTTCAGGTTGGTGAGATCATTAGCAGGTTTGAGAAGAAAGGTTTCTTTCTTAGAGGTAACTTTTTTTTTTTTTTTTTTTTTTTTTTTTTTTTTTTTGGTTAATTTAGCCAAATAATTTGACCTTCATACCATTCGGTTTAATCCATATTTGAGCCGAGTAGGATTATTGGGACGATAAAGTTTTACCTTAGGTTTAACTGTGCTGCATTCACAGTACTTGAACCTAGTGGCGTTTGTAAAGGGGTTCATGGGGTTCCATTGAACCCAACCCCCATTGAAAAATATATGTACAAATTAGAACAATAAATTACAGCAAAAACACGTGGGTGCAGTGGTAAGGAGTTGAAGATCTTTCCCATGAGGTCGTAGGTTCGAATCTCCACAAGTACACTTTGTCATCCTTCTCGTATTTTTATTGTTTTTTTTTGTATTTTGTAGAGCTTTCTTTACCATTTATTTTTAAACTCGCTTCTTTAATTTCATTTCAACTTACTTATAAAATTTTGGGATCCCTTATTTGTTATTTGACCTTATAAAATATTCAACTCATTCCATTTTAATTATCTCTTTCCCATTTCTAAAATTTTCCTAAAATTATTGTCTATCACAAAAAAATCTCGTCAAAATTCGAATCCCATTATAAAAGTCTTAGAAACGCCAGTGCTTGAACCCAAGACCTCTGGAGCTCTTCTTCCAATAAATTTATATGTACATTTCAGAATTACGGTTTTTAATTTGTCGCGTTAAACACAAACCGTATTAAATACCGTTATTTCTATCCCATCGAATATAAATTTCTTGATTTTTTAGATTATTGCCTTTTAATTTGAATTTATTGTTAGGAATGTCCAATTAAGAACTCTGCATAATATTTTGTTAGAGATCAATTATTAAAATAGTTTGTTTATTCCGCTTTATTAGTTCTACTTTTCTTTTATTTGAAGTCGAGTTTGGGTCTAGAGACCGTCCTTAAATCATCTCCGATCCCATTTTTCTCCTCAAAAGAAATGGGATCGGTTCTGGACTAATGGACTTATGGTGCCTGTATGTTACTACATGTTAAGGCCTGAAATTTACAAAAGCGGATCGTCCTACGATTGAGAAGCATTACAAGAACTCAGTAACAAAGCCCTATTTCGACATGTTGGTTGATTACATGATCTCGAGTCCCGTTGTCGCCATGGTCTGGGAAGGTAAAGGTGTTATTGCTGGCGGTAGGAAGCTTATAGGATTCACTGACCCTTTAGCTACAATGCCTGGCACTGTTCGCGGCGATTTCTCCATCGACATTGGCAGGTACTATTCTACTATACTACTGTGTGTCCTGTGTGTACATCTTCATTACAGTCTACAGAGTACTTTGTTGTTGTGGTGGTGGTGGTGGTGGCCGCAGCAGCGTACCCGGAGGCCGGACCTAATCCGTGTTGTGGGGGTGGTCGTGGTGGTGTCATGTGTGTACATCTTCATTACAGTCTACAAAATACATGTTACTAGTTTTAATAATTGTTATTATTAAAATTGACAAAATTGTTATTTAACAATTGTTATTATTAAAATTGACAAAATAGATAAATATCTAAACTTAAATGCACAAAATATAGTCTAAAAAAATCAATTATATACAT
>VHZZ01000018.1:255916-267313 GCA_009801015.1 Silene noctiflora
AAAAAAAAAAAATCCTAAAAAGAAGCAACTAATCAAAACAATCTAAATGACTCAACTTTTATACTATTTAGATTCCGTAGTATGTTACCTGCATATTCGTTTTGAGAATATTTCTCTGTACAATTTAGTAACTAGTTTCGACCCCGTACAATAAATGCACGGTATATAAATTTTTTTATTTTTAATAAATTATTTCATAATAGTATTGTAATATTGTATCAGTAATTGTTCATATTTCTCGTCATTGCATTTTGTTTTGAGGAAAAAATTGAAACTAAAAATTAATCAAAAATTGAGTAATGTGTATGTTGAAATATATTTTAAAGAAAATATTTGTATACCCAAATGCTAATGATGTCAATTTATAATTTATCTCAAAAAAAATTTGTCACTAAAACAAAATTAGTGGTTTACAATTTTGTTTTGTACATAATATGAGTAAATTGTTCTCAAATAATGACATCAATAAAATATATAGCAATTTATAGTTTTTACAAATTTTATTTATATTTTAATTAAAAAATTATAGTTTATAATTTAGTGAAAATAATATAATTTGATGAAAACTTATTTTTAATGAAATGATAACAATTTGATGAAATAAATTCCTTATTTAGTGAATGCAATGATTAGCTTCCTTATTTAAAAATATACTTTTTGGAGGGAAATAGTGTGAGATCACCTATTCTTTTAGTATATAGGGGATTTTTGGCAGTCGTCTTAAATAAGAATTTACATTTTTACGAATATTTTCAGGAAAATTCAACATGGAAACGTCATACATGGAAGCGATTCTCTGGAGGAAGCAAGAGATGAGATCGCTCTGTGGTTCCCTGAGGAGGATCGCGTTGTCAGCTAGCAGAGCAGCCTCCAACCATGGATTTACGAGTAAATTTCGAGTGAAGCTTCGTGACACTCAATCTCGGCGCCACCATTATAATACTCCATATATGTTCATGTTAGATTTTTTTTTTTTTTTGGGAGCGGGAACTTTTTCATGGCTACCGCCTACCTTGTACTATTACCCTCCTTCCCCGCCGACTTCAAATCTTGGCTAGCTCCATCATTGAATGTAGCAATACAAATACTTCGATACGATAGCTTGTTAAACTACTCAAATTTTGGATTCAAATTGTCAGATCATGTTCGATGCTATTCTACAATTTTCCGAACTATCCGAATTCAAGTAATTTTTGTGTGGAATAAAAATTTAGATTAGAAATTAGGATTTTATATCATATTCACATTTCTTTTTTAGGTCTTATTCCAATTTTAAATCTAGATTAGTTTTATTTTTATAAGGTATGGTCTTAAAACTCCGTATGATTAAGTTGCTCATGAATTGCATATCCCAGCAGAGTAAACTCATAAAAGGTGATAATATTTACGAGCATTTGAGTTCAAATACCGTATACCACACTACTTTTTGTATATTTAATCATAGCGTGAAATTATGAATATATGATGCGAGTTACAAAGTAATTAGAAATTTACGAGCGATTTTAATTAAAAAATTCAAATATTTAATAAATATTATAAGATACTTTTATCGTAATTATAACATGCATAGCTCCATGTCGAGAATTGAGATTGCGACTAAGTTATGGAAGATCATTGTTAACGGGAGTAACCCTCTAGCTATAAATCCTGGCTCAATCGGTTAATGATGTAAAATGGTGTGCTTGATTAATTTAAGATGACCATCTTTTTTAATTAAGCAATAAACATGATATTTGGAAATTTTAGATGGAAAGGAAATTAACGTGCTCAGCTGCTCACAGATTTGCACAATTCCCCATGCAAATTAAAATATAAAAATAGTGAAGAATAAATAAATAATACTTAGAAACGAAGACTCATGCAACTACATGCAGGGACGGAACCAAGGGGAGGCGCGGGGACAGGTGCTCCCCATAAAATTTCAGAAATAAATTTTAATTTTTGCAAGTATTTAATATAGACATAAAATTAGGTTCTGTTTGGCAAAACTAACTGAAAAGGTAGCTGAAACCTGAAAAGGTAGCTGAAAACTGAAAAGYTAACTGAAACCTGAAAAGTTAACTGATAARGTAGCTGAAAATTAGGAACTGATAAGGTAGCTGATTATATAAAAAAATGTTTGGCAAACTAACTGAAAAGGTAACTGATTTTGATGAAATTACGTAAAAGGATATGATAATTATTTAGTAATATAGATTTAAGGGGTAAAAAAAGAAAATCAAACTAAATCAGCTACCTGAAGTCTCAAATGCTACTCTAAGTAGCATTTCATTTCAGGTAACTTATTTGGTTAAATAAGCTACTTGCCAAACGGTTAAAAATAAAATAAGGTACCTATATATGATTTGAACCCTTGACCTTCGAACTGATTTGCCAAATTTTAACCCATTTAACAACTTTCAATTGTTATTATAGTAAGTATTAAAGTGTATTATATTCTATAAAAGAGATATTATTTTCACATATATTTTAAATTTAAAGTATTTTAGAGAAAATATTATTTTTCGAAAACAATATATCAATAGAACCAATTATTTCTTCATTTTTTTTACTTATATAATAACTAATTTAAGAAAAAAAACTTTAAAATATAAAAATGTTGTCTTAAACGCGCGTAAATAACACGTCAAAAAATTTCGGTGCCCCCCGGCACTAAATTCCTAGGTCCGCCACTGACTACATGCATCTATTTTTTCTTTGCCCTATTCCGATTGCGTTTCTCGGGAAACCGTTTTATAATAAGACAGGTAAAACGATTCACAAACGAACTACATTGATGAACTTCTCACTTAAACATACATAAGAAGTAGTCAAGGTTTTACAATAACAATTGTATATGCGAGTCCGTTTTAAAAAAAAAAACAATTTGTCTATATATAGATATTATTGAAGAGATTTTTAATACTTTTTGAAATATAAGAATATTACAAAATAAATATTTTGCTTATATATAAATATTTTTCGTAAAAGAAGTTAATGATGTAAAATATATTATTTTAATAATTTTGACTCGATATTCAATTTTTGTAAAAATTAATGTCAAAGACTTACCACAAAAGACGAAATTAAACATTTATATATAAAAATCGAGGGATATTAATTAAATAAGACTTTTCTCAAAGTTAAAATAAATTTAAATAAGACTTTTAGAGAGTCAATATTTTTTAATTGAAAAAGAAATTTCATTGGGTATCATATAATATTGTTTTTTCATCTCACCAATTTATTGATCTCTACTCTTTTACTTTTGACTTTCACAAATCACACAATATTCAGAAAAATGGAGCAAGCATTCATCTTAATTAAACGTTCCAATCATTTGTTTATCGTTTTTATTTTCTGTAAGTTGTTTTTAATAAAACGTAAACAAATAAATGACACCGGACGAGAGATTATCTTTGTACTCCTAGTCCGTATATTGCTATTTTTTGTTAAGTTACATATTCATTGTTATCTAAATGTTTATTTTCATTAAAATTTATTAATTAGTTAACCATAATTAATTTGCTTTTTATTTTTTTATATGATCCGGGTATATATTAATATTAACTTTTGCCTTGCATTTGATTAATCACAAACTAGTTTAGATCCCGCGTAAATGCGTTGTATATATAGACCTTTTAATTTCCACGGTATTACTTATAGATTTTAAATTTATATTTCATGAATTTTTATTAAAAAAAAAAAAATCAATCTTAAAATTAATCCGTAGAATTGAGTAATTCCAAAGTGGGTTTTTTATGAAGATATTTTAACTACCTCAAATTATTTTAATAAATTCTTTTTTCGTAATGAAGTTAATAGTAGGAGTAATAATTTGTGTATAGATCATAGTTTTATACCAATTTTCTTTATTTTTGTTAAAAGATTATATTTTTAAGTTTAATGATGAAAATATTATTTTTTAATGAAAAATTAGTTTAATAAATGAAAGTCTAATTTGTTTCCATATATAATCTTGACCATTTTGGAGGGAAAACTTTAGAGAATTTTATTCTTTTAGTATATAGGAGGACTCTTGTTTCAGACTTTATAATCTCGTCAGAAATTAAAACGGGCTAAATGTTACCATTTTACAATAAAATGTAAATATTTTATTATAAACCATTACTATTATAGTTACTACCTGTCGAAAAATATTGACATTTTCTGGTTTTAAGATAAGACGGTATCAAGGGAAACCGAATCCATTATTAGCAGTATGATTAATGGAATTATGGTGCTTGTATGGTGTTATTGGTGTATATGTTTAGGTCTGAAATTTACAAAGGCGGACCGTCTTATGGTTGAAATTTACATGATCTCGAGTCCGGTTGTCGCCATGGTGTGGGAAGGTAAAGGTGCTGTTGCCTGCGGTAGGAAGCTTATAGGATCTGCTGACCCTTTAGCCACGCTTCCTGGCACTGTTCGTGGCGATTTCTCCATCGACATTGGCAGGTACTATACTACATACAAGTAGTAGTACCTTGCACACTGTTGACCGTTTTAAATAAGAATTTGTATTTTACGGATGTTCTCAGGAAAATCCAACATGGAAATGTCATCCACGGAAGTGACTCCGTGCAGAATGCTAAAGATGAGATTGCTCTGTGGTTCCTTGAGGAGGAGCGCGTTGTCAACTGGCAGAGCAGCCTCCAACCATGGATTTACGAGTAAACTCTCTGTAGTCTGTACTGAATCTTCGTTCTCTTCCAAGGATCTTTATCGCGGTATATGTTTATGTTAGCATCCTGCTTTTTTTTCCTGCAGGGCTTGTTTGCAGTAATACAGATACTTCATATGATTGCTTATTGAACTACTCATATATTTGATCCGAATTGTCAGATCACTTGTTCGACACTATTCAATAATTTTCCGCTCTGATCCGAATTCAAGTAATTTATCATACCAACCACCATCTTATTCTGTGTTCTTACATTTACGGATTTACCAGAAATAATTGTCCTATATATCCTTCACAGACTGACCTTACTTAGTAATATGTTACTCTGATTTGACTGCAAGTGTCGAGTATTGAACCCAACTGTCAAAATGAAGCGTCTGAGTAACATAGCTTACAAACGATCCAGCCATACTATCCACGAGGAAGGTGAGATTTCAATATCATATTATTATTTATTGTCAAGGACAACTTCTTCAAATTCACGGGGACAGGCCGGTGCAAGACGCCTGACACAGCAGCAGACGTGGAAGCGGCATGAGAGACGGTTTTGCATGACGGGCACATGTTGATGGCAGTACTAGGGCGGTTCTTCAATGCTCTGAGTTCCTGCACCTCCTTCTGAAGCTTCCTGTTTTGCTCTGTTACGGTCTCACAGAACCTCCTTAAGTACTCACAGTCTACTTCCGTTTGCTTCAGTTTTGTCCTAAATAAATCGACGTCTTCAATAAGAATTTGTGATTAATTAGTTGGACCCGTTTACTAGGTTTACGTAAAGAGCAAGGTTCACCACATACCTTGCTCGTCTGTTTTGGAACCACACTTCAACTTGTCTCGGCCGTAAATTAACTTGCCTCGCTAATGTCAACTTTTGATTCTGAAATTCCGAAAAAAATATATATAACATAAACGGACACTAATATATGTCGACAAATATATATAACATGAACGGACAGTAATTATGTCGACTAACAGTATTAAGAGTGGTGTGTTCCCGAAAAGCCTGTTCCAAGACCGTGATTTGCTCTTTCGAAAGCCTAAGCTTTTTCCTCTCGCCTTCACCACCACCACCACCACCACCGCCACCACCAGTACCGCCTTCTTCGTCGTCGCTAATGACATCTTTGTCACCTCTAAGACCACCAAGTGTTGTCTCAATTTCCTCTAAATCTATAATTAATGGTGGTTTTACGTCCATTTCCATCATCCTTGGCATTATCATTAATTTTTTGTTTTGTTTTTGCATTTTTGTGATTTTTTCATCTGCATAATTAAACATACAAAATATTTATACATTTAATTACTAATTAATGATTAATTCAACAAATTTATCACTTTCTTTGGGGAAAAAAAAATGTTTTAGAGATTTTTTTATAAAGTTTATCAAACATATATAATCTTCTATTAATTTTTTCTTTTTTAAGTTGAAGTTTAATTTTTTGAGTTTGAAGAACGATATCTAGAAAACCTTGATAATAGATAATCGGAAACAAACAAAAAAAAAAAGTTCTTCTATTTTAGACCAAATTATAAAACAATTTTACATAAATAAATAAAATATATACAAGATACACTAATCAGTCACCACCTCGATATCAAAATCGGCTATATTAGAAAACCATAATATTATATTAATTTTTTCTTTTTTAAGTTGAAGTTTAATTTTTTGAGTTTGAAGAAAGATATCTAGAAAACCTTAAAAAAAAAAAAAAGAAAAAAAAAAAAAAAAAAAAGTTCTTCTATTTTAGACCAAATTATAACAAATAAAATATATACAAGATACACTAATCAGTCACCACCTCGATATCAAAATCGGCTATATATTAAAACTTCAAATTATAAAAACAATAATAACACTTTTGTAAGATGACTCGAATTGGAAGGCATATATGAACTATTCGTATTATATAAAACTATATATATATAATTCTAATAAAAAACGATGATATACAATATACCAATTTTATATGTAAAAAACACGATAATAAAAAATCGATCGAAAATATATGTACCTATTGAGAATTGAGCTTCTCTCTTGCACAAAGGTTTATTATCAAGGTTAGTAATAATTGGTGGTCTTAAGCTTAAACTTAAACCCCATATATCACATTTTTTATCTTTCTCACCCATTTTTTTCACTTTATTTATTTATTTATTTATTATTTATTTATTTGTCTTCTTACACTCAAATTTTCTCAAGAAAATGAGTGTTAAAGATAGTAAAAAAAAATGAGTAGTTTATTTATATTTATAAGGTGACAAATATTAAAAAAATAAAATAAATAAATAAAACATTCAATCATAAGTTATTGGGTATATTTTGGAATCTTGGTAGATTTAATAATTTAATTTAATATAATATGGGAATACTACGTTTTTTGGAGCACTAATCATAATGAAAAATGTGTCGTTTGTTCTGAAATTTGCATGCAAACTTTATTATTTTTTAACCTATGGTCAAAGTATATTAATTATTTCCTTGACATTTATTCATGATCCCCTATCAATTAAGCTCTTAATTTGACTAATTATTCTTGTAACTTCACTTCACCTCATAATTAACTCATATATTTGCTTTTCTTTGACAGTTTTTGGTTTATCAAATCCATAAAGTTTAATTTAATGAAATTAGATGTAATAAATACACCCATAGTTTTGTTAATAGTATTGGGGTATTGGGTCCAAAAAAAAAAATTATTATAGGAGTATCATTAAATTAAAATGGTAGATTAGGCAAATAAGGGATATTATCATATTATCATACACAATTGGATGCATGAAAATTTAAACAAAATCCGATCTAAAATCTCACGTTAATATGAATCGTCGTAAGGAAAACTTGCTGACCTTTTTTTCCCATTTATTAACAATTATTTTTGAAATGAAAGTTGGTCGTGTAATAACGTGTTTGTGCATTAGTTATGACCTGAATTTGAATAACATCGACAATGATATTTGTCATATCATTCTTTTTACACAAATTTACGTATAACACGACAAGACACTGTATTATGGTTTTCTAATAGATTATACACTTTATTTGTTGCTATTAATAATCAAGATGACGGACAAGTTATAATATAATCATGTACTCCGTATATTGTACATCAGTTTTAGAGACATTAACTGATTTTTCAATGCACGACTTATCGAATAACCTTTATTATTATTAATTAACGAGTGTCTTTTTATATAAAACATCATTTCTATTTTAGGAATCCACCTGATGAACAATAATTATATACTCCTTATGTCCCGGTTATTTGTTGTTCTATTCTATTTTAGTGTGACTCAGTCAAATATTGTCCTTTCTATTTTAAGAATTCATCTGATGAGCAATTTGATCCTTCACACCCAATTTAGTTCACTTGTTATTTAATAATTGCCCCTCTCTTCTTTGCGCCAAAACCAAATTATCGAATAACCTTTTTTTATTATTAACGAGCGTCTTTTTATATAAAACATCATTTTACACGTTAAGATACTCTTATACAATAATTATATACTCCCTATGTCCCGATTATTTGTTGTCCTAAGCTATTTTAGTGTGACTCAGTCAAATGTTGTCCTTTCTATTTTAGAAATCCATCTGATGAGCAATTTGATCATTCACACTCAATTTAGTTCGCTTGTTATTTAATAACTGATCCCTTTTCTTTGCGTCAAAACCAGAACAACAATTAACCGGAACTGACAGAGTAAATGTTATAAATGTTATAGAGTGTCTATTGGGGAGATGAAAAGAGTCAAATAAAGATAAACTACAAATGTCAAAGTTGTAAGTTACAATGGCATAGGAGTAGTAGCACAAGTAATAGTGAAACATTGAGTTTTTTTAGGTATGTGGGATGCGGTTTCACTCTAGGAAGCAAAATTAAATGCTAGGTTACTTGATTCCAATCAATAAATGCTTCATTTTTGGGAACATGAGAAAATTAGAAATCCACTTGGATTTGATTTGTTTTGGCTAAGATTTTATGACTGGTTTTAATACCAAACTAGTTTTAGCACCCGTGCAATGCACGGAATAGTCTTAATGTTTATTATTAATTTCAATTTTTTATTCATGTTAATTTAAATTGGGGACGCTGCAATAAATCAAGTTCATTGGAAAAACTTGACGGTAAAAATGCAAAATGTACGAAGTATTCATTACTAATGATGAAATCATGTGATATATGTATGTTATATACTTATATGTGAGAAAAAATTTGACATTCCGAATAAAAAATGTACATAATCATCTTAATATTGTGTCGAACAATTTCAATTAAAATGTGACTCATACATAGAAAAATTATTCCTTAAGAAATTATCCGTAAATAAAATTAAAATCAAAGGAAATAATTTGAAAATGAATAGAAATAAATTAAATAATCAATAAAAAATGAATAGAAATTATTAGGATATGAAAATGCCATGTGGAATTAAATTGAATGTTAATGCCATGGTGAAATTAAATTAAATGCTTTAGTCTAACCTTTTAATTATATAGTATAGATATGTTGTTTCTCGTTTAAAATCGTCTTAACTCTTAACTTAGAATGATCTTTACTCTCGATTAAAATAAAGGTGGAAATAAAATATAGTTATGGGCGGTCTGGAGTTGGGATAGTCTTAAGTAACATCAGCAGAATATAAATAGTAAAAAATTAGTTTTTTAGTATTTTTTTAGGTGTGTGTAGGTTTCGAATAGATTGATTTATTCATTTGATATCATCTATAATACTAACGTAAATTATGTTGACTATATGATATTAGTATTTTTCGAGTTAATTGTATGTAATTTCTATCGTGTCAAATGAATTTAATTACGTATAGTTAACTCAAAGAAATTGGTCAACATAATTATATCGTGTATTTAATTATCACAAATTGTTCGATAATACATGTATTTAGGTAAGACTAACCCAATAGCATAAGGTCCAACAAAATTACTTAATAAAAATATGAAATAATATTTTTATTTTAATAACCTAATATTTTAAATTAATAACCAAATATTTTAAAATTAATAACTTATATATTTAAATATATTAGTTTTCATTATAAACTATTATAATTTTATCAAAATAAAATCAAAAACTTAATATATTAATGTTTTCGTTTGCCTTTTCTTCTATTGGGTTAATCCTATGCTATAGGACGGTTCTATAGAAGAGTAGCTGTTAATTATATACAATTAACTCCAAGATTTTTATTGTTTGAAAAACTTATGTTAGAGGTGATTATAGATTGGGCCGGATTGTGTTCGGGTTAGCAAAAAAAGTTGATCTCTTTTGTTGTTTGGGCCGGGCAACATGTACAGGCCTATACCAAAGACTTAAACCCATGTCTATATGGGCTTGGGGTGATTTCTGGGCTTTTGGCCCACGTTGGATTTTGTTATATATGAAAGGTACAAGTTAAAATATTTTTACCACATTGAGATGGAAAATAAATAATGATGAATTCTTTCCTAATGAAATTAAATTAAAAAACTAAGTCGATTATCCAAGGAAGAAAATTACGTCGAGTATATATTATTTACAAGAATATTTATATAGAAATATCTATATGACTATGCAAATCTAAAAGTTGGTTATATTAATTGCGACCAAACCGAAACAACCACCTACTTGATTTTCAGGACGAAATTCAGTTTTAATAGGTTAACCGATAAATCTAATTATTATTATTAGGTTAACCGATTAAATTGAGTTGTGTTAAATTAGACATGTACGTGCCTATATTAAAGATCTAACCCTGTGCCTAAATCGTTAAGTATATTGGCCTAGCTGAATCGAACCAACCTAACTAAATTAGACGGAAATTAGATGAAGCTGAACAATAGATATACGCTGGTCCAGCAAAAAATCCGATTATCCAAACTGATCCGATATCCGATTTGTATTTGATCCGAATTTTTGGATATTTGATCCGAAAATTAAGTTTGGATCAGATATCCGATCCGAAATTTTTGGTTTTGGTTTGGATATGGATATTAGAATGAAAACATTTGGATATCCGAACTGATCTGAAACTATAATTTGCTAGTATAATTTCGTGAAAATACAGTTTTATCTAATATAAATACTTAATTAAAGTTTAAAATATTATTAAGTTTAAAATATTAGAGAAACATGTAAATGTTACTTAAATTTTATGTCAAGAACATTAGATTAAGGATACTAAAAAAAATTATCATGTAAGACGATGAATTTGATCGTATTTCAAACTTAATTTAAAGTAAATTCAAAAATATGGGTATCCGATGGATATCCGCATCCGATTCAATTATTTTGGGATATCCGAACATTGGATATCCGAAACATTTGGTTTGGATATAGATATCTGACTCCAGCAGTTTTTAATATGGATATCCGATCCGAAATAACACTTTGGATCGGATATCTGATCGGTACTCTGCCCTAACGCTGGGTATAACTAAGCCGAGTTGTTTAGAACTAAACTGTAGTAAACTAAACCGACTCGATCTAAATGTAAGCTTAAATTAAATTGAGAAGAACGATTGAACGAAATCTAAATTTATCGTCTCTTAGAATCATTCGTCACAAATTTTCATTAAAGACGGTCACTTTTCGTCAATTTACGATAAAACCGTGGTTTCTCTATTCAGCCACCAATTTCCCAATTCACCACAGACAACCAAAACCCTAATTGAAAACTTCATTCAAAATGTCAATCAACAATGGCGGCAAGCTGGGAGAGCTTAAGCAATCACACTCTATACCATT
>VHZZ01000018.1:314035-334322 GCA_009801015.1 Silene noctiflora
TTGAAAAAAAAAATTATCACTTTCTGAACTCGTAAACACGAGTTATGGCCTCTTAAAGTTTTCCGGATAAAAAAATTGGGTATTTCGGGCAAAAACACAAACCTCAAGGGCACTGCGTGCATTTTCCGACCATAAAAATGTATAAAAAATGAAAATAATAATTATTAATTAATACAGCCCAAAACAAAAATAAGGGTTTTTTATCAAACACAACCTTTAAAAAAAGTAAAATTTCAAACACCACCTTTAAAATATTAAAGATTGTGTTTGACAACCTTTCCAACGAGACGAACTCATAATACTCTTTAAAATGTTGTATATATAAACCACCTCTACCCTTCTTGTTTTAATTTCCTCTCAAATAAGCAACAATATACACACACATAAAACCTCTTAAAAAGTTCCTACCCTCATTATATATGGAACCACATACATCTCCTTTTGAAACTTTAGACATATTCTTCCAAACATCTATGTCTCCATTATCTACCTCAACCACGACCACGACCACAACCACGACCAGTACCAATATATCTCCATCTTCATCTTCATCTTCATCTTCAGCTTCTGACTCGATCTCTACAAATACCCAAATGGGCATTAAGAAAATGTCCAAAAAAGTAAAATTGGACACAAGTTTACGTGGTGATCGACCCAAGGGGCAAAATGGTCATAATAATAATAATAATAATAATAATAATAATATTTGTGAGCATGATAATAAGATAACGTATAGAGGTGTACGTAAAAGAAGTTGGGGAAAATGGGTGTCTGAGATTCGAGAGCCTAGAAAAAAATCGAGAATATGGCTAGGGACGTATCCAACGGCCGAGATGGCGGCTCGAGCCCATGACGTGGCGGCTTTAGCCATTAAGGGTGAAAATGCATTTCTCAATTTTCCAAAACAAGTTCATATGTTACCTCGACCGGTCTCGACATGTCCTAAGGATATTCAAGTCGCAGCTAATAAAGCTGCGACTGAAATTGGGCTGACGAATACTGAATGCCACGTCAGCCCATCTAGTTCTATGTCCTCAACTACCACAAATTTGTCGTGTAGTGAGGGTAATTCTGAGTGGTCGAGTTTTATGGGACCCAATTCGCCATGTGGCGGGGATTATGAGGAGTCGTTGTTTGACTTGCCTGACCTTGTGCTTGATGGTATATCTCAAAGGAATGGAGGGTATTTTGGTCATTCTACTTGGCAACTTGAACAGGAAGGAGGAGAAGTTATGTTTGGGCTTGAAGATCATTATCCACGGCCCAATTGTTTATGGGTGGGTTTATTAGACAAGTAGTAGGTATAAATTTAATTTTAATTTTAATTTTAGTTTTATATTTAATTAAGATTAGAATTGTTAATTATTATAAATTTAATTAATTGTTATGTAAGTAGTACAAAAGATGGTCAATAGTTTTGTGTTAGTATTGATCATAGCATATATAGAAATCACAAATTCTCAGAGTGAAGACGGACACTATCCGTCACAAGTTGAAGACGGATAATACCCCTCGCACAATATGCAAGTGGCAATATCCATGGGGTGCTCCATTTCTCCCCCACTTGCCTTATTGTAAGAGGGATACTATCGTTTTCAGCTTCTGACGAATAGTGTCCGTCACCAGCCAGACGGTACGTATGGAAATATAGTATAGCATGTTTATTTAGAATTGAAAAGAAGTATAGCACATGTTAGCCAATTAGTCAAATTTGCATTAAGTCATACTTCATGAACTACTCTTAGTTTCGTGTAATTTTAAAGTAATAAGATGTACTCCATTTCAAAAGTTTTTGTAAAAATATTAAACTATCCAAGTTTTATTGTAGAAATGTTTAATCATATTTGACGAATTACAGAATCAGATGTCAATCTTAAGAGTCGCGAGAAAATGTTATGAATACTCGTAAATAACTTAAGTTGATATAAAATTAAAATGGATAGTTGCGCTTAATAGTGGTGTCAGTCTGTCAGACTGTCGGGATTTGATGTTAACCAAGGATGGCGAGAAAATTTAATAAGTGTAATAAAGTAAATTAAAGAAAAGTAAAAAAAATTCTATCAAAAGTTCGAATATTTTCATTGTTCAGCAAGGGCGGCAGATTGACTTCGCCATGATTGGGCAATATTAATATTAAGTTTTGCAAGTAAATAATTGGTAATAGAAGTGGCTAATTCTCCTTGAAGTAGTGCTTGACTTATGGTGTGCTAGAACTAGCTATACAATATGAAATTCCCACCTACCTATTGTAAGATAATATGCCAATTCTCATTTTGTTGCAGTTTTTTTCCGGCATAATTATAACTGATCTAAATGTCACCATTTTAATAAGAAAAATATAACCATTATGTGATAAGTTACATTTTATGAGGGGTTACTTTTTATCTTAAAGTGGTCATATTTAGAACCGTTACAATTTAATCATAAATTTGATAAATTATGAAATTCCCAACAACCTTTGTTAAAATAATATTGTACTTGACAAACTTGTAAATTTGATAAATTATCAATTCAAATTCCGAGTCCAGAACTAGTTGCGAGTTTCCGGTCGATGAACCGTCTTGATTTCGTGTTAAATAGTCATGTACGGAGTATATGATTCACATGGTATGACCGTAATTCATGCATTACTTAACCATTGACTATGCATTGACTTTGGTTATTTTGTACTCTGTAGTAGAGAAACAACGTTGGCGACTATTATACATTTGATGTACTACCACCAATTTTATAGTTTTTGAGTTTTGTTTTAAAAATTATGAGTTTTACTATAAAGTTTATGAGTTCATTTACTTAGACAATTAGCTCAAAAACATTACATATAAACTTAGTTAAACTTGAGTTTTGACAAGAAAAAAATTAAAATTTAACATATAAACTTTTACAACCTTAAAAAAATACACATATGCTCAAAAACAAATAAGATTTGAGGTAATAAGCTCAGGAAAAATACATATATGCTCAAAAACAAATAAAGTATGAGGTAGTACATCCGATGTACGTTCCCTTTTCTCCACTATGAGGGAGTGCCGTATATACTATTCAATATTTTCTTATTGCGAAATTTCATTAATTTCGAAATAAAATGATAGATGAGATAAAAATAGTCATATGGAATCTTGTTTGATTCAAAGTACAATAAGAATATCAAACTTTTATATTTTTTTTACAACGTAAAATCCAAGATATTTACGCTTCAATATGTGGATTGGTAAACGTGTAAAGGAGAAATGGTGTGTTTAGAATTGAGTGGAGAGAGTACTATTTTTAGTATTGATCAAGAGTCATATGCAGGGGTATGATCTCCTTCCAAGTATTGAACTTGAAGCACGAAATAATTGTGGAAGGTAATAATTTATGTGTGATTAATTCACTTTATAATTCTTGACAAATTCTTTGAAAATTTCGAGTATTATCAAGAATGTGAAATTAGACATTCTTTTCTTCAATAAAATGCTAATTAAACATCGCTTTCGTGAAACTAATAAGGTCGTTGACTTTATGGCTTCTATTGGACATTCATGTCAAACTTTTCAAAGTGGTTTGAAAGTCGGTGACTTCAACTTACCTCACTCATTCGAAAGGATGAGATAGGTTGGTCATACCTTAAATAATCAATCTAGTTTTCCTACCTTATAAAAAAAAAAAAAAAAAATACAAGACATCTCAATCCTAAGAAAACAGGAAAAACGTGCTCCAGAAGGCAAGTAGTACTAGATATGTGGCCTACTTTATTTACCTTTAACAACACAAGGCAGCACCTAGAAAAGGAAGGGAAGACGAGATAAAGAAGGGTAGAAAAGTGGTAAAAGAAACCAATCAAGTCCTAGTTAAATAAAGTAGATGTGCTCTCCAACTTTGTTGCACAATCAAGTTTTGTACCATAAAAAAAAAAAAAAGATAAAAAAAGATAATACCTCGTGGTAAAAGTAGTTGCGACTTGTGAACCTTATAAATGAGGTTTTACACTTTTACCCCATAATTTGCCTTCCAAAAATACACATTCATAATTGCTCAATAACGGTTCTAAAGGATATACAAAACTTGCGAATTTTAGAAATGAATATAAAAAAGTCGATAACTAAACCAGAGAATAATAATTTTGAAGACGGACAAAATATTGTCATTTTTTAAATAAAATGTAACCATTGAATGACAAAATGTTAGGTAAGATTATCCGTCAGACTCTACCACATCAGCTTTCCACTCACTTTTATTATTTCTTTATTGTTCAGACTTACCTCAGACTTTATACATTATCCGTCAGACTCACCTCAAACTTTACTTTTCTACTTTTCCACATTACTTCTCTTTATTTTTACAAAAGAAAGGACACATGAGAGTCTCTAATTAGATAATTTTCATTCATGGTGAGGTCAAGGCTCACCTCAAAGTCTTAAGTTGAGTCTTGGACTTCCAAGACCCAACATAAGACTTTGTCAAGACCAAGGTAGATTATTGGTAGTCTTGTGTGAGTCTTGTCTCAAGACTATCAATAATCTTACCCTTATAATTAGAGTTGTCACTTTTTACCCTGAAAATAATGTGAAAAATAATAGTCCCTCCTATTCAGCCTATAGTTCTCTTTTCTCTAATATATGTAAGTAATATTATAATGAAAAGGGAGCTATAGGCTGAATAGGAGGGAGTAGTAACATGTTATCAGAAAATAACAACCTTTTATTATAAAATGAGAACATATTATCCGTCTTATTTCAGACGGGAAACAGCCCATCTAAAGCAAGATGCCCTGTCGTTATTTGGATTGGTAAGAATTAAAGCGGAATCACAACGTCCACTAGATAATGTACTCTACCACTCAAACACACTTATGAAAAGCTAAGCTTTTAATAACAATGTTCTCTAATAACGAGTGAGAGAATACATTTCCTCTTTAACGTTATCATTCTCGTTTAGTTCATTACCAATTCAAATGGAGAACAAATCACAGCTGGCTAGTAAGGGAATCCAATGATTACAAAAAGAGCATAAATAATTGGCAAATCCGTACTCAGTAATTCACTATTACAGCAGTGACCCACAAAAGCAAAAGAAATAATTGAATCTTAGCACGTGAAACATGATTAATAGTGTCTTTTAGCCAAGTACTAACTTGAAAAGGAGACAATTTTAGGTAAATGTTGCTGTAATGTTTAATTGGAAATTTATGAATGCTATGCATGCTCCTATATCTGAAACATCACCATTTTCTACACTTAAACAAAGGTGCATTTATTTTCAATCTGCCAGAAATTTGACAGCCAACGGTATAAAAGAAAGCATAAATTAAAGGATTAAGACGGTCTCATACCGTGAGACGGTCTCATTTATTGGGTATCAAAATTCTTGAGTTCCTGCAATCTATGAAAGGGAAGCCAAAGACTGAAAATATTAGTCACAATTACTCCGTATCAAATAAGAACATTATGTATATTTAATTACTCGATCAAGTGCAAAGTATTACTCGATCTATATTTAATTATCTTCTTGTGAGTACACTTTATTTTGTCAACATTAATCTTTGTTTCTTCGGTTAAATATCTTCTCCCTCGTCCTAGTCGCTCTATTATCGGGACTTTTCATTAGTCAGATTATCATATTACTAATTAGGCAAAACAAAAAATTACTGCAGGACGGAGCACAGAGGGAGATACATCAGTAAACTGATCTTATTTCAGTCACAAATACAAGCACCAAACTGAAAGGAAAACACACACGCACTCACACACAAACACACACCAAGATAGATCAAGAAAACTAACCAGACTCAAGTGACTTGATCGAAGACGCGAACAAAGGAACCACGAATTACCAGACAAACACACCCACCAACATAATCATCCTTCAGGCAAACTTCCAGTTCTTGCTTTGGCCTGTTTCCAGGAGCAACTGTAGGAGAGCCTCACACACTTGTGAAGAACTAGCTTCATGTGGATTGTCCTTCACAGAAGAAAACACCAGCCACTGGTGGTCTAGCTTGCGGTTCGGGCGCACCACGACCGATCCAGGGACTTCAGCATCACGACGGGTCACAAGCCCGTCACTCTTTTCCCCGTACTTGGTCTGAATAACACAGGCAGTCGCCGCCATTGCAGCCCCTGAAGGCACTATCACCTCGTGTCTCCCTGTCAGGCAAAGGTCGATGTTTGCCATATGAGTCAATGTCGCCATTGCAGCTGGAGATATTTCGGCTTCTGTGTGGAATGAAACTACCGGAATTTCTTTTGGCAAGGAGTGTTTCCTTAGAAATTCCCTTCTTTTCTCATATGTTAAGTCTTCTAATGCTCGAACATCGCCCTTATGGTTCATGGACAGGTATTGAAGCATAACAGCAAATCAGTAACTAATGCAAATACACGATCCTTAGAACAATTAAACAAGCGCACTGCCTCAGCCAACTCTGTGGAGAGTTGTGACAATACAGCTGTACTTTAGAAGACATAAAAAGCCTACTACTAACTTACCTGATAAACTTAATGTCCTGAACCGAATCTGGCCTATCACAATAATTAACCCCGACCTCATAATGACCCAAAGGTCCCTAACCGGTCAACCAAACACGACTTGACCTAGAATTCTAGAAAAGTTATATTGCTTTAAAAAAAACCAACCAATTTTAGCGCGACCTAAAATAGACCCTAGTAACCTGATTGCTAGCTCTCGATGTATAAAGCCTAATTCTGTAATACATGAGCTGAAAACACAGAATTCTAGATATTTAGATGAAATAGTATTGATAGGTTGATCGCTACAGTCAAAGGTGGATAACATACATTATAATATTATATTCTAGTTCCATCTTATTCCAAAGACAAAAGAACGAACAAACCAAAAAGAAAAAGCCATAAAAAAAATTACCTGGATAATATTAAAGACCAGGAACACAATGGCTCTAAGAAAAAGATCACCAAGTTGTCCTTGCCGCGCTATATCTGAAGCTAGAGGAGTACCGCCATATGGACTTTGGGCTAAAGCCAAGCCAGCAACCTTGTCCTTGAGATCAAACCAATACATGGATAGAGCACCGGCTGCATCTAATCCACCTTTGCTATGGCCAAGCAGCATCACACGTTTCTGAGACATCCGATATATCTCCTCAATCTGTTGTTTCACATCTCTGGCGTTTTTCTCTACTGAAGCCTGTCAAAGAATACAAGCTTAGAAAATGCAGCATGTAAACGAAAAAACTTTACGGGGACGGAGGACCGGTCTTGTATTACGTGCATCTGCATAAGTATACTACAACATCAATGTTTCTCAAGTGCCTCAGACGCTCTCTACTATTACACGTTGGGGGTTTGGATCCATGTAACATTGCACTTTGTGTTGATTCGATACAGAGCAGTTAACAAATGATACATGCTGAAAATTGGGTCGAGAATTGCGTTATGTGTGCTAGAAGCGAGTATTTACCTCACTGTGAATCTTAGCAATGTAGCAGGTGAGACCTAAATTCGTCAAGTGGGTTTGTGTGTTCACAAAGTAAAGCTGTACATGGTTGCTACCAAGGCCTGCCAACATGTAACATACTAATGAGTTGCAAGAGGTGAGGCTCTAACAAGGAAATTAAAGAAATTAGAGGAAGGCATCTTTCTTTGGATCAAGCCCTAGGACCATATTAACTGATAAACAGAACGTGCACAAACTAAGATAAATCCCAATCACGTCTTAATGATGAATCCGCAACTACTGCTCCCTCCTATTCTTGCAATTGTTCATTATTCCTTTTTACGGCCAATCTAATGTAATAATCTCATTTCTATGTTCAGGAAATTATGGGATCTAAAACATATATTTTCAAAAAGGTATTACCTCCAAAGAATGGAAGGTAACATATCAGAAGACACAATTACCTCTCAGTCTCATCATTGTTCGTTTACCCTAATCAATCATCTAACACACTTGTTTCTTCTCAATATTAGCGTTGAAGCAAAAGAATAGGAGGGAGTAATAATAACAAACACCCAATGGGGTAGCCAGAAATCTAGAATACACGGGATATGATTCTTCAACTTGGCTGCCAGTGTTGCACACGTCACTTAGCCGAGTCTCAGACATGCCTATCTTGTAAATATGTTTCATGCTTTTTGTCTAAAATGAAATGTAATATTGTGTTGGAACAATGGAGTGAGTGAAGTATCTAAGCAACGTAAGTAAAAAGTCATTCATAGTTTCGTCAGATGTTTCCTTTTATTAGGGATCTGTAGCTAAGTTTCAGCTCTTGTGCAGATACATACACAAATCAAGTGTTGTTTAAGCATGATGGAGTGAGTGAAGTAACAAAGCAACACAAGTACAAGGTCATCTAGTATCGTTGTCAGAAGTTTCCTTTTATTAGGGATTTTTAGCTATGTTTCAGCTCTTATGCAAACCATACGCAAATCAAATGTTGTTTAAGCATGAAATTAATCGGTAATACCTGGAATAAGCAAATAAACCAGGGAATTGGGTAGCTTGTGGACTCCAAAACTGAGAAAAGAGATTACTAGATTAAAAAACGAGCAAAAATTTAAGTGGAGAGAATACCAGAAGCAAAATTGGAATAGTTACCGGATGCTGTCAAGTATTTCCATAAACCTTCGAGTCCCATCAGTTACTGGTGGCATATATGGATCACGTTGCAGCCAACCAATGTCATCTGCAGATCCCCGAATATATTTCCGAGTTCTTTCAGCAAGCCTATAGCATCACAATCACCATCAACAGGGATGTAATGTTAGAGAACAATTACTTTAACCCAAATTAATTATTTCGTAAAGATGTTATAACAGATTAAGAGCTAAAAGAAGAGTCTGTATCCTTCAGTGAACACTGTCACTAATACTGTAGTAGAACAATACAAAGTATTATCCTATTTAGGACGGATTGAAGGGTAGGATGCCATCTATTTAAAAAAATGCATGGGCTATTTCCCCCAACCTACTTCTAAGGTAGAAAATGTATGTAGCCCTAACCTTGTGCTGAAACTAGAAGAGTGTTTGTATGACCTATAACAAAAATGCGTCGGAGATTCATCCGCTGAATTCTCACTCACTCATTTAACCTGTCTAACAAAGGCTTCTGATTATTGTAAGGTAACGGGTTGGATGAACTCGGTCTTATCGCTTTGTTGAAAACAGAAAGCTAAATCTACAGGACCCATAATAAATAAAATAGTGTCAATAATTGTATGACTAACTGCCACTTCAGGCATACTGCACATGCTTAAAGCTGAGTAACTCACATTGAAAGCAGCATGGTCACGTAAAAAACAACAGATGACAAATACGAAGGAATCTAAAGCAAGAGTGAAGTAGAGATTGCTGCAGCCAAAGACAGTAAAGCAGATGAAGAATTTATAGAGCCAGAACCTGAAAGAACCATATGCTGGTTTTGCGAGAGAGGAAAAATCTAGTTTTAACTTTTAAGGAATCATATGCTGATAAGCATTCTCAGGAGATTAATGCTCTAACTCCACTAAGAAAGAAAAATGTGGTTGAAGAAAATGCATCATTATCATGATGGGATATGCAGAGCACTAGAGCCATAGAAGTGAACCTTTATCACATGAAAAAGCAGCCATTTGTTGAGTTATCAGGATTTATTAAAATTTAGTCTCGTCAAGAATCAAGAACGTAAACAGACCAGAAAGCTACGTTTAACTTTAAAACCTCCCGGTTTCCTGAATAACCATACTTAATGATCTCCCTACCAAACACCATTTAACATTTACTGAGGTTACCTATGATTCTCACGACTATAAAGAACTGTATGATTATCACACTGTAACGAAGCCTAACACAGTAGAAAAAGTCAAGTAAGACATTTCATTCCTTTCTACATTTCAAGGGTCACGCATCCGTTATAGCACACTAATCTTCATCACATGTATGACCCAAGACTTTGAAACTGTATCACAACTTTGGGCACGGCAACCCAAATAAAACTTATCCTTACTTAAAAGTGCATTACATCCAAGCCTATGGAGTGCATCGCATAACTAAGGGTGATTTTCAAATTTCGACTCATTTCTATCAAGTGACATTGACATTGTCCACCACGAACCAACTATAGCTTCCATCCTTTATCCGAGCTTACTTAATACTAATAAACAAAAAAAAAGGGACATTCTCCTGCATAGCTCTAATCAGAGCTGCAAAATCAGGCTTTCAGATTTCAACTAGGATATCCATCTGACAACTGTTAATTCAACTCAATTACATCACCGTCTAGATATCCATGAAGAAGTTACTCGCTCCATCATCCTCTTTAAATTATTACCACGGATTCCCATTAACGAAAGTAGATTTGAGCTCAGGAATGGAATATTAAAAAGGTTGGAAAATGACACTAACAGAATTGGTCTCAACTTATCCAAAGAGCATAAGAAAAAGGCAGATAAAGCAGGCAAATATCATATCAACCTATCCAAAGAACATTTAAGTGAAACTGACTGATTTGTTGTCAACAGGCCACAGGAGAATGTTGAAGTCTATTTTTGGCATTTTATACTCGACTCTTATCTGATGTTTCCTGGCTCGTCAATGTTGTTTTCAGTTCAACAGCTCCTCCTAAATACCAATCAATCGGTGCATCGGCATGACATTAAATATTCTCTGTGATGAATGAGGAACCTATTGATGAGCCCTGGTCTTGGTTGTCGCGCATACAGGTGCTTGATTTCATCCCTAAGTACATGCAAAAACCTAGAGTCACAGGATTCTGTCATGTTAAAACAAGAAACAACAATATATTTGGATGGTTAATCAATAATAATACGCTTTACCAAGTTCCTAAATACTTTGATTTACAATGAACATTTTAAGCAACTCAACCAACAATAAGTAAGCGACACAAGTACGTGAAAGAAGTCTCCGACTTGCCAGAAGGAATGTTTCATGGTACACTAAGTTGCTTTGATAAAGCTCAAACGTTGTGCTAAAATGAATACCATTGAGCCACTGCACATTCAACAAACATTACCAAAGTTGCCTCAATGTGTGCTAGACTAGAGACAGGTTAAGGGGTCAGATGTGCTTACCATTACCCTTGTGTTGACAACAAGGACAATATCCTTTCAGACAACCTGTAAAAAAATGGTTACTGCTGCAAAAAATGTTTCCCAGAAATATCAGCCGTCTTGCACCTCAAAACATCATTTTCACTGCAAATTCACACGTTAATTGTTGATGTCTATTACAAGTGTGCCAATGACTTCATAAGAATCTTACAGCAGCAGAAGTTAAAAAAACTGGAACTAAAATGCCAGAATTACACCATTGTGTAGTTGGAAGGTTACAAAATAAGACGGAGGTGAACCTTTGTGCCTGAACTAAACTATGGGATTACACTAGATACATAGCTCCCCGACAGATTATGAAACAGAAAACATATGTTTTCAAACCTATAAGAGAGGTCATTCATCTTTCACACCGTGTCCATTTTGCTTCCTCTGTTCTATTTCCATGAGCAACTGCAAAAGGGCCTCACATACCTGTGATGCATTTGCTTCAGACGTGTCATCGTTCAAAGAAGAATACACCATCCAAGCGTGATCCAACTTGCGCGTTGGCCGCACCACAACCGAGCCAGGGACTTCAGCATCACGGCAAGTCACAAGGCCATCACTTTTCTGACCATACCTAACCTGAAGCAACTGGGCACATGCCGCCATGGCAGCACCAAGAGGCATCATCACCGGTATCTTTGCAGCCTGGCCTAGCTCAGCATGTGCCACATGAGATAATGTTGCTAGTACAGCTGGCGAGATTTTAGCTTCTGTGTGGAATGACACAACTGGAAGTTCTTTAGGCAAGGGATTTCTCTTCAAAAATTCCCGCCTTTTTTCGTATGTCAAATCTTCCAAAGCTTGCAGATCCCCCTTCAATGTTAAGGACAAGCAGCAGTCAGTCAGGAACACATACGGTATAAGATTACATTGATAAGTCAGAAATAGTAGAGATCTTGAACATTTCATTCCCGGTGTTTCTTTGAACATTTTAAAGAATAGAGTTTTTTGCGAAAAACTACCTAATATTTACCCCATTTTCATAAATACTACCTAAAGTTTTTAATTTTGCGAGAAACTACCTAATATTTTTTTACTTTTGTCGAACACTACCAAATTGAAATTTCCGATCAAATTAGACAAAATTCTTAATCGAAAACATTATTTTTGGCATATTACATACACTATTTACTTTACTTAACCACCGCCAACTGTTTTGATTAGCTAATAACTTAGTTACTTCAATTTTTTTACTTCAATTTTGACTAGTTTGGCTGAGATTGTGGCTAATTTGGACGAAATGATGACTAATTTGATTGGCATTTTGATTTGTTTGTCGGAAATTTAGTTAATTTGGCAAAAAAATTGTCGATTTTGCTCATTAATTTCAATTTGGTAGTGTTTGACAAAAGATATAAAACATTAGGTAGTTTCTAGCAAAATTAAAAACTTTAGGTAGTATTTATGAAAATGAGGTAAATACTAGGTAGTTTTTCACAAAAAACTCTAAAGAATATCTAGAGAAAAATTTGTTTTTTTTACTATTTATATGTCAAACAAGTAAAAAATAGCGGAATGTTAACACCACAAAGAAGCTATTTACAAATTATCCATAATGAAAATAGTGATTGAAATTGCATTAAATGACCGCAACTTCACAATAAGAAGCATATACAGTTTATTATGCCATTTTGCTTTGTCTTATCATAAAATAGAACTAAAAGAAGATTAACTTTAGTGTCTCATGACGCCAAAATGATTATTTTATATTCACCACTGTTCAGAAGCCACCAGTTTTCAATATAATGATCAAGAATGCTAAAAACTCTAAAAAAGATACAGGAACTTTCCTGCAGCTCTTCTGGTAACAAAAAGGTTCACTGAACCTCAGATTAGTTGGATAACAGTCCACGGGTCAGGATTAAATTACTCTTATTGGACAAACAAGCAGAAAACACTTGAAGGTGGGAGTTTAAAAAAATGAAAAAAAAAAGTTGAGAGTTATCAATTTTCTCATAAATAAGTTTCTTTAGGCCTCACCGTTCATCAGCTAAATAAATCATCTGAGTTTCCTGGAAAAGTAAACTGTATTCTCTTTCCACAAAGAACTATAACAATTTTTCCCTAGGTATTTTCCAAGCCCCTCCTCATCGTCATTCGCACACTGCCACTGAGTGCCACATATGCATAACAAAAAAAAAAAAATCACGGCTCCACAAGCAAAAAAAGTAATCTTCCACCCTAGGGAGAAAAGATCCTCCTCGTGCTAGAGTTATTTTTAAATTTCCTTTCGCACCCACCTACTATATAGTACTCCTTCCATTAGGATTCCATACATAATTCAAATGGCACAAAGTTTAAAAAAGAGTAAATGCAAAAGGGTATAAATGGCAAAATATAACTTGCTAAATAACGGTGGTACCCATGTGTATTAAGTAAGAGTGTTTGGTCTTTTAAGTGGAGTCAAAATGAATAGACTAAAAAGAAATTTGTATGGAATCCGAGCGAAAGAAGGGAGTAGTTAATAGTAGATGCTATTTTATAAATATCTTCAAAAATATAATGCTTAATCAGTATAGCGAGTACTCCTAGCTGATGATTGAGGCTTGATAGACATAGCAGCATATCTTATGGGAGCCCCTGTCCGACCAATAGCTTGATTGTAAGTTTACTATTTACCATTGACCAGTGATGAGGAATTAAGGATAAGGTGCTTCTAACCTTCAAAACCATAACTACATGTGGACCTCAACACTCATCTTTAGCAATATAATTAACAAAAATATTAGTAATAATAGAAAAAAAAAAAGTACGGCTTTAAAGACTAAACAAGAAATTCCCTCATTAAAAATTGCAGAAATAACTTAAGTCTATAAATATACGAGTCAATTCATAAATCCAATCTTTTCTATGACCTTGTTTGGATACCCAAAATAGGAGGGAAAGGGAGGGGAGGGGAGGGGAAGAAGGACTAAGGACGGAAGGGAAAGGGAGGGAAGGAAGGAGGATGGAGGAGGTGATTTTCCCTCCAAATCTTTCCTTTGTTAAAGGGGAAATAATTTGGCCTTAAGGAGGGAAATAGAGGACCCAATTACTCTCCCCTCCAAATCCCTCAACCTAACAAAATAAAGGAATTCTCCTCCAAATCCCTCCGCTCCTTTTCCCTCCAAATCCCCAATTCATTTTTCTAGCGAGTATCAAGCGTGAAATATCTTCATTTTTTACAGGAAGCTAACTTTTGGTAGAAGAAAAGGACCTATCACAATTAATATTATCGAATAAATGTCTTTTACTTCGTCAAAAATGGCCTTTTGGTGAAAGCTTGGAGGAAATGCTCGGAAAATGTTGGGTGTTTGGAAAAAAATTATAAAGGGTGGGAGCTTTAAAAATGAGGTATGAAAAATGTGGGAGTTATGAATTAACTTTAAATACCTCAAGCTAACTTAATGTCGTGGGTTTCAAATAAAAGGCTCCTTCATGAAGAAAACACAAATTTCTCAGCACAAAATCTTATCAAAAAATAGGAGCCAAACAAGTAAGAGAAAAAGGACAATGTATTCTTACCTTAATTACTTTACAGATCAGGATCTCCATGATTTTTCGTGCATTAAAATAATCGCCAAGTTGACCTTCTCGAAGGATATCTGAAGCTATTGGACTGCCACCGTAAGGGCTCTGGGCTAAGGCCAAGCCAGCTACCTTATCCTTCAAATCAGGCCAATACATAGATAAAGCAGCTGCAGCATCTATTCCTCCTTTGCTATGACCAAGCAACATGACACGTTTACTGGAACCCCAGTAAATCTCCTCAATATAATCTTTCAATTCTGTTGCATTTTTCTCGACTGAAGCCTGTTACAGAACAAATGTTCATCAATGTAAGGAATACATAATATGCATAAAACTCTGCCTTCAATACAATTCCAAGTAATTACCTCACTGTGAATCTTGGCAATATGACACGTTAAACCCATCTTTGAGAAATAGGTTTTTGTGTTGGAAAAATAGAGTGGTCCATGGTTACTAAAAAGACCTATAAATATACCAATGAGATACAGTCAAACGAGTGGGAAGTTAACCAAATAGTGCACAACCTCTAGCTAGTACCCATGTGTTCTACGCAGTATAAGTCATTATTCATAAAAGAGCAATGTTTAGTACCTGGAACCAACAAGTAGATCATCGACTTTGGGAGCCTGTGGACACCATGACTGACAAAGGAAATAGTTTATCAAAATGAACACACATCGGTGACCTAGATATTTAAACAGCAAGAGGCCAATTGGAGTAGTACCCGATGCTATCTAAAATTTCCATAAATCTTTCAGTTCCATCTTCCACTGGAGGCATAGCTGGATCACGTTGAAGCCAGCCAATATCATCTGCTGATCCATGAACAGTCCTCCGTGCTCGCTTGATAAGCCTGTCATGTCAGGATAACACAGAAAACCAACATGAGAAATAAGTAAATGGACGCCACATAATGTTTAATGAATTTACTGGAAATCCCTTCTTTGATAGCATTTCAAACTCATGGCCAACCTAGGTTACTCCGACTCGGCTGTAGCTGTCGGACATGATACAATGTAGGAGTGTCGGATACAGTTCCGCGGAATTTCAATAATTTGTTCTAAGATGAAGTGTCATGTCGTAGTAACATAGTGGCAAACACTTCAACAGCCCATCTAGTTAGCACGGTACCATGGACACAAAAGTAAAAAACCTCAACATTAACAAAAGTAGAAGCCGTTACAGTAGCAAAGATTTTTAAAAAATTACTAAAACAAGGGAAAACTGTAAAGACACTAAAGCCCACGGATGTCAATGAGAGTGAAGATCTTTCAGCAAACTTTTATACATGACAGCTTCTCAGTCAGCCAAACGAAATTTCTCACCCTCCCTGACACAACCAAGTTTTAACTTTTGCAAAAAAAATTCTGTGAGAGGGATTTTGAAAACGTTAAGGAAGAATGAGTCAGAGGGAGTACAACACTAAGTGATTTCCAAATAATAAAATTTACAAAACCATCAACTAAGTAGAGACAAAGAAGGAAAAAAATGCCTACAGCCGAAAGAGAAGAAAAACCCAACAAGGATCAATCCAGAGAAACCTTTCGCTGTAGACATGATTAAACAGGAAGAGCTATTCAAAGAAACGGGACTACTCAAGCATCATAAGAAAAGGATACTGTTTAAGAGTAGAAATTCATGACTGTATTTTGCTGTAATAAACAACAAACACCCATTCCAATCATAGTAGTCCTACGGTATTACTTATAAGTCAGTGACTACTGACAAGTAGGAGTACAGTGTGAGGTACGGTGGTTTGCTATCACTGGTGCATACAGAATCAGCCTCAGTATCCAAGGGGTGAGCAGACAATTAAACAGCCGATTATTAACATATTACAGCTGTTGAATAGCACCAGATATGCTCTCATGCCATCACCATTACCAAAGAGGCTATCTCTCCAAGACTCCAACCCTTGCCCTTTAGGTCCTTGACCAAAACCGGGTCAACCAATCTAATACTTTTCGAAAAGAGAAGCGTGTAAGGTTTTAATAACTACTTCAGTCAAGTAGATCAAATCTGTCTGTGCCATAGTATGTAAAAAAAGGTACATTTCTGAAAGTAGGGTTGTGGCTGGGCACATTTTATCAAACAATAGCAGCAAAAGAAAGCTGACCCTCGTCTCCATTGAGAATTATAAGCACTGATCTTATCATAGAAGTCCTAGTAACTATGAAATGTGAAAGAGATCTTACCCCTGAAAGAGTGAAATGCCGGTCCCAGCAGAAGTTGAAACCACTAGAGCACCAGAATTGTCTGATGAAGAGTTTGCTGCTCCTCTTACAATACCATTTTGTGATTCTGGTACATCGGTTGGCAGGTCAGTTGAGCTTGAATGTCTGCAATCACTTCTAGATGCTTCAGTCAAATACAGCTGACCCCTAGAAAGCGGACCAGATTGTTCTGAGACCAAAGGCAACAATTCATGTTCATCTCTAACACCATCTATTGTCGTGCCTTGATCTACAGCATCAGCAAGATAGTAGGATAAGCTAACTTGCACAACACCATTACAGAAAAAGAAGCGTAATTCTAATATCTAAGACCAACTTCATCGAGATACTCCAGGAAATCAGTATATAAAATAAGCTTCTCATAATTGCATGAAAAAACTAGATGTGTCAAAAACATAAAATACTTGTACAGGCAAGCCAGCGATATTTATTGAATACAACAAACATTGAAATTACAAATAATTTAGTTTGTGTTATATTAGCAGAAGTTCCTATGTTTAAAATCCATGAAATGTGTAACTATACAGTTTCAAAGAAAATGTAGTAATCCCCTGATCTGATTTGATAAAAACTGCCTTCCCTAACAATGTAAAACGGCCACTAAAGAAGTGTGTGCCTATGATATGTAGATACACTGAGCAAGAAATAATATGGTTAACACACGACAGCACATTGTACTCTGTATTAAACAAGAGAACATATACTCGGTGTTTTAAAAGCTACAATTTCCTGGCTCTAAAGGTCCTAAATAAATCAAATTGTCCCTAAAACCTTCAGGAGGGGATCTCATTCTCAATGCAATAGCATTTTTAAAATTAAGACGGCGCTAAACACACAGAACACCAAAAGCAGAGTTGTCGTTATAATAACAAGAAATACTCACCGGAAAATCCGGGGAAACAACTGGTTATATATGATGTTGTATCAGTAAGATAAGAAGCAGCATCGCTGAGAGCTGGTACTGAAGTAAAAAGCGGAGGCACGAGCCTTCCATTACTATTCTGAGCCTGTGGAAACCAAATTATGTTTTAAAATATTAGAATGAAGCATATATCACTAACTTGACATCACGCCAATCTTGTATGTAAGTAACTCCAAGTCTACAGTAGAGGAATACTAAACATCGAAACATTTTCATACATATCTACCGGCCTTCATCCTACTAGCTAGATCACTACCTGATAAACCGTTGATAGGTCATGCAAGATGCAACAATTACCGAAGGAAATGCACGAAAACAAAATAACATAAAAAAACAGAAGCCCGAAGGATCTACAACAGAGACCATGAACATCATCTTTCGTAGAAGCCTTGATAAGACAAAGAATTACCATTAAAGACGGCCTTAAATCAGCACATCACAAAGTCTTGACGTCCATATATCAAGCAAAAACTCCTGACATCCAAAAATGTGGATGCATAAGAATGAGTCTGATCAAATCCAGAGTATCTCCTTGCTTTAACCAATATCGAGCGAACATTGACATAAATAGACAAGTATTCCAACGGCCAGCATATTATGAAATTCAAATTGCCAATCAACATGCTTGAAAATCAAAAAGTGTTAGCTTCAGTTACATTTTACAAACCCTAAATTCAATAATAAATTGTACTCCGTAGACAATAAAACGACTATGATACCCTACAAGGTGAAACTAAATTAGAAGTAATTGTATAGCCTCTCACAAGTAATAGCATCATATACAAATAACTCAAAAGAACAATCATAAATTGATCAATAACATCAAATCAAACGATTGCAACCATATCTAGCGACATAGTAACAATCATCATCTTGCATACATAACACAGCAAATAAAAAGTAACATATGACAATCAAATTTCCAGAACATCGGAAAAACAACATTTCTAACACAAATTAACGGTTGCAGATAAATTACATACTCCGTAATAAATAACAAAAAATAAATCCATGAATCAACAAAAAAAACTAGAAAAACTCGGATAATAATCAACATACGGCGAAAAATTAAGAAAGAGTAACGTCTGAGTTATGACAATCAAATTACCAGAAATTCAAACATACACCTACTTTTTCAAACACAAATTAACGTTAACAGATTATTCAAACAATTTAAAAAGAAAAACAATAATAATTAATCAATCAACAAGTAAAACCTACAAAACACAGAAATAAAACATCAACAAACAGCGCAAAATTAACACAAGGTAACGTATAACAATCAAATTTCCAGAAATTCAAAAACACAACAACATTTTCAAACACATATTTAGGTTAACAGATTATATTTAAACAATAAAAACAAACAATCAACAAGTAAAACCTAGAGAAATTTGACATCAACAAGGTAAAACCTACAAAACACGGAAAAAAAAAACATCAACAAACAGCGCAAGATTAACACAAGGTAACGTAAGACAATCAAATTTCCAGAAATTCAAACACACGACTGCATTTTCAAACACATATTTAGGTTAACGGATTATATTTAAGCAATAAAAACAAAAAATCATCGACAAAACAAACAATCAACAAGTAAAACCTAGAGAAATTTGACATCAACATACGACGAAAAATTAACAAAACAATTACATTCTCAAACACAAATTTAGGCCGTTAGATTAACAGATTAATCAAACAATAGCGAAGAAACTTAAATCGATCAATCGATCAGGAAAACCTAAGAAAAGTCGAAAAAAAAAACATCAACATACGGCGAAAATTGAACAGATTAATTGCAGAGACGGAAAATTACCGATAAGAATGAGGTGAGAATGATGAACCCTAGAAATTGGGGAAATTGATTAGTGAATTAAGAATGATTAAGAAATGATAATAATACAATGCTTTAAGTTAAAAGCGAGAGTTTCATGGAAATTTTTGGTGGGAAAAATATTAACGAACGAGAGTAAAGCTAAAACTACAAGGAAGGATTTGATACGACACCGTTTGTTTGGAAATGTTGCTCTTTCCCGATACGGTTCGTCGCTAGTTTTACACGTAATGGAAAAAGAACGAATAATTTTGAGTTTATTGATGTAGACGTGTTTAGCTTTAGAGCGCGGTCTAGTTAAAGTCCGGCTTGAGTTCACTTAAACCGATCTTGAGTTGAGTTAGAATTGTTGATGAGTTTCTCGTTTATTAAGTCAAGTCTATTCAGATTCCAGCCTATAAAACACGGATAATGCACACGGTGCCCTTGAGGTTTGATATTTTGCCCGAAATACCCAATTTTTTTTATCCGGGGAACTTTAAGAGTCCATAACTCGTGTTTACGATTTCAAAAAGTGATAATTTTTTTTTTCAAATCGATCATCTTTCTAAGAACTACGATTTCAAAAAAAAATTATCGTATTTGGATCACGTGGCTAGAAGTTATTGCGTGTCAAAAATTTTTTGACCGAACAAACTTTGAGTAACCATATCTCTTGGTCACGAATTCCAAACTCAACAAATTTTTTTTTCAAGTCGTAGTTCCCAGAAAGAGGATCAATTTGAAAAAAAAAATTATCA
>VHZZ01000018.1:372177-383714 GCA_009801015.1 Silene noctiflora
CCAACATTTGGACACACCCCTTGTTAGAATACTCTTAAACGAGTCTGAGTAACAACTACGTAGCCTTATTACAAACCGAACCCAACTAAGGAAATTCTACATATTTCTTACTTTACTTGGTGAAGGTACTATGTATACAAAAAGTTCTAAAGGAACCGTAAAAATAAAAATGCAGCAATTATGAATTATTCCCCTTTGTCCCAATCATTTGTTTACTTATTACATTTTGGTTTGTTCCGTTACCTTTTTATTTTAGAAATGTACATACTTAATTTGGTCTACTTGTCATCTAATAATTGCCCCCCTCATTTTTCATTGCTCTTTGTGCCAAAACTTAAGGGAGTATCATACTATATAAGACCAAGCATTCACAATCATCATCACCCAATGCTTTCTAAAAATAACATTCATCGCCTTCGTCGTGATCAACATTATTATAATTCTTATGGTGCAAACTCATGTCCCACATCAGTAGAATAAAGGTGAAATATCATTTTTACAAGTGTCCAAAAAATATAATAGTACGAGGCCTTTTGGGAAGGAGCCAAAGAGTAAATCCATGAGGGTTTGCCCAAACCGGACAATATCATACTATTATGGACAATGGACACCGGTGGAGCAGAGGCCCAACACGAGATATTCACGCTTCCGCACAACAATAATATTATCACATGAACAAAAAAGGTACAATTCCTTATTATAGCAAAAATACCTTCTAGCAAATGGAAGACTCGCAGTTGAATCATCCTGAGTCTCTAAAATCTCCATACTAATCTTTTCACTTTACCCTGAAAAAAGATACCCAACAATCTTATAACATAAATAATCATCTAACCAATTGTTAAAACTAACATTAATCCCAAAAAATTCATAATAAAATTAACATTGAACAATTCATCTTTTTTATTGCAGGAACAATTCTCAATGCTGTCAAATGTCAAAGATGATTTGTTACTCCAAAACAGACACCAGATTTGAATACGTAACCTTTTGATCACACCGGCTCTGATACCAAATGCTTAAGCTTATGGTTGGAGGCCGAGGAATAAATTTATATACTCTAACAAATTAAATGCAAAAGATCAAATTTTTACATTTGAATGGATGAATAAATTTCTGGGAAATGGAGAGGTACATGAAAAATACAAGAAAAAACTAGTATTTGCAAACACAGAAATTTCATACCTTTTCTGGGCAGTGATGGATGAACTAACACAGAAATTTTGCAAACTCCCTTGGTCTCCCTCCTTCTATTGACTAACTAAATAAAGCCGTAAGTCTCTTGTAAAACGGTTTTTACCCGGTAATCATAACATGTTGATGAACTTTGTGTCTTCAACAGTGAATATCAATCGGCCTAAGCTTTGATGCTAAGGAATTCAAAAGGGTAATTTAATCTGGTCATCGTAACATTTGAAACTTTTTCAAAAGAAATGCATGTAATTGGTTAGTGAAAAGGATGCATAACTTTATAGTACGTATAGCATCTTTGTATGATTGTACTATTAGTGACAGTTCATGAGGGATTACGTATTACTGATTAGCGCATGTTCATTGAAGATTACGTAATCTCATCCTCTTATTTCTCTGCATGAGTACATGATTAACTTATTTAATTGCTTGCCATTATTCATGCAGAAAAATATGGAAAATTGATGTAAAGGTGTTGTAATGAATGATCTCGAGGCAGATAAAGAACTCTTTCTAGCAGATTATGTCAAAGCAAGAACATATGCTATGCATATGGGTTGGTTTGGTCAACATAAAGAAATCGAGTTCAATGGCAACTGCAGCCAATCCCAAAATGAGGTTTTAAATAATCAAGATCTCATTACAACCATCTTTTGCCATCTTCGTAGCTCTGCGGATAAGGCAAAGATGGTCGTGGTATGTAAATCTTGGCCTCGATTGTTTATTTATCCGAATTCACCTGGTGTTGTGTTTAAGTACTTCCTTACTTTACGCGGAAATGATGTCAATGACGTGAGGATAATGCGTAGGAATGGTAAGATAGTTTTCAAAAAATGCAAGTGCTTTATGACGGATAATCAGRCAGCCAGATTTATCATGCATTTTCAGCAACGAAAAAATGTATTCCAGAGCGAACATCTTAATCCACTCAAAGATGTTTAAAAGAAACAAGTAAATGAGATGTTGCTAGATATACCACCCCCGACATATGCAGAAGCGAAACAAATTGCAACACATTTACTAGCTCGAACAACTTTATATTTAGTTGAACAAGTTCATTTGGATTAGGGATGTAAACAGATTCTCAAGTTGAATGTAATGTATGTAAATATGGTTTATTATAAACTAAATTAATGTATGTATATATGGTTTGATCAGATATATGGTTAAAAACTTAATGTATGTAACTATGGTTGTTGTTGTTGTTGCTTCATGTATTGTTGCTTAATGTTATTGTTGTTGCTTCATTTGCAGTTGTTGCGTTTACTGTTGTTGTTGATGTATGTTGCTACTGCTGCTGTTGAATGTAATGTAAATATKGTTTAATGCAGGGTTGTATATATGCTGCTAATGAATTCACAATTTAAAAAAAAAAAAAACAATAACAACGGTTATATAGATTAAAACCGTTGTTATATATACATATAGCAACGGTTTTTTAAAACACCCGTTGTTATTAATTTCCTACCAAAAACAAATTGGCGCCAGATACATATTTTCACAACGGATAGCCTGTAGTAACAACGGTTATTTACCGTTGTTAAAGCTTCAACAACGGGTTTTTAAAAATATTTAACCGTTGTTAAAAGTTTTAACAACGGAGGCTTCAACAACGCCCGTGTTTTGTTTTAACAACGGTTAATAGCCGTTGTTGTAAGCTGCTTTTGTAGTAGTGATACTAAAAGAATAGGTGGATTCATAAGTTTTCCCTCCAAAAAAACATTTTTTTAAATAAGAAAACTATGATAATTGAATTGTTTTACTAAATAAGGAAATTAATAACTATAATATATTTCATTATACAATTGTTTTCATTAAAATTAATTTTTTCATTAAATTATATATTTTCACTAAACATTACACTATAATATTTTAATTAAAATATAAATAAATAATATAAAATTAGAAACTATTAAATCTTTTATATATTGATGCTATTATTTAAGAATGACTTGACTCATACCATGTATAAACAAAATTATAAATCGTTTTGATTACTTCATGACAAAAAGAAATTGAAAGAATTTATAAAATTGGGATCGTTAACTTTGTGGTATAAAAAATACTTTTTAAAAAACTTAATTCAGCACATTACTCAATTCTCTTGGATTAATTTTTAGTTAATTTTTTTTTTCTCGAAACAAAATACAATAACGAGAAATTGAACAATTAATAAGCTACCACTATTATTTTGCAGCTCAATTTTTTTTTTCTTATATCAAAATATAATTACGTAAAATATGAAAAATTAATAAGGTGTTAATTTATGATTAAATAATACAAAAATAAAAACTTTATAAAAACCGCACATTTATTACGCGGGATCTAAACTAGTTTTGAACTAATCGTAAATAGATGATTAAGACGAAATTATATTATGCGCCAAAAATCAAAAATATAACGAACCCTAGCGCCGAAAACCCCCAAAAATGGCGAAAGGCGAACACGAATCACCGAACAACACGAACGACTCAGAAAGCAACGGAAATTCAAATTCAAATTCTGAAAATGAATCAGAAACCCTAGAAATTAATTCAACACCATCAACAAATTACGAGAAGCAAAGGCAAGCGAGAATTGCTGCGAACAATGCTCGAATGAAAGCTCTTGGATTGCGCAACATCGCTAATTCGTTAATCGGTACACCTGAAAACCCTAGAAAACCTGGAATTTCTGGTATTAAATCGAAAAAAGATGTTAAGAAGAAAGGGAAAAAAGATGACGATGATGATGATGATGAATATGAACCTGATTGTGATCGTAATGATGGTGATGGTGAGTCGAATAGTTCTAGTGATGATGATGATGATGATGATTTTGAGGAAGAGGAAGAGACATTTGTTCGGCGAAATAAGTTTAATGCTAAGAAAAAGGTAATATTTCTTGTGGAATTTGATTGGTTTTGTTTGTGTTATTGAGAAAGTTATAGCCTTGAATTATTGTTGATTATGGTGTTAATTATGTGTATGTTTGATTGAATTTGGAATGCTTGAAGTAGTGAATTACCCCGTCCGTCCCGATCAATAGTTATCGATTGTTTGTTAGGAGGATTTCAAACAATGATGAAGTTTGGGAGACTGAAGTTTTAGATTATCTATGGTAATATATTGCTGATGTGATGTTTGTTGGAGGAATGATGAAGTTGGTTGAAATTATTTGTGTTGCAAAATAGTTTGCCTTGGTAATATTTGTATCCAATGAGATCGAGTGCTAAAGAAAGTATTCCCCTCCCTCAAAATTATCGGCCTTTTGGCGGTATTGAGAGAGATTGTCACGAACTGATCACCTTGTTTTGATTTGGAGGGAAAGGGTGGGAGGGAGTGGGATACATTTTGTCTCCTATAAATAAATCAATGTCGTTCATATGGTGTATGTCGATGGATAAATGTGAAATTTCTGTAGAAATGATTTGTGTAGTGAGAATAGTGATGCTCCGGCGCAGCTCCCATCTGCTTGCTTTATTGTGTAGTCTTATATGTGTTGAGTGCTAAGAAATACGGAGTAGTTTGTTAGGTTGGGTACTGGGTGCATGTCATGTGTTACTCTTACACTGCCAAGTATCTTACTATATTGGTATATTTATAGATTACCGACTTTTCCAGCAATCTTTCACACATAATTTAGTTGCATATTCGTATCGATGGTTTTTATACTTGATGTTCTAGGCTTGAGAAACATAATTTGGTTGATATATAATATGAGTACTAATTTAGGAACTTGAATGGAAGCTGTAAAGCAAATATGGAAATTTAACTGACTGACCGTTTTCCTTTCTCTGTGACTTGATTAGGTAAAAAAGGCGAGCGCTAACAAACAAGTTCCTATCAGTAATCCCACATATTTCTCGGTCTTTATGGATGAAGACGAGGCTTTGAAGCAGGTAAAATATCTGATGTATTGACAGAGATTGCTTCTTGCTGTGCTATTGTGAAGTTTTAGCTGTTTGCTTACTAGTTACCTGTGCGCAGCTGAATCTTGAAATAGGGAGAATGATTCATTTTTTTTCCACACATGTAGGCTCTAGCTCTTTCACTAAAAGACCTTGGAGAAATTCCAGACTCGCAGCATGGTAAGTCTCCTCAGAGTTCGAAGAAACGAACTACTAGCAGTAAGGAGAAAAACCATGATCACTTTCAAGAAGATAATACCAACAGGAGGAAGAGAAAACTGGTAAGCCTTTAATGTAACATCTAGTTGTTTTACTAATTCCCCTGAATTATGGTTTTAGTTTGATTTAAGCTTTCTGTAATTTTCTGTTGGTCCCTTGCAGTTCACTAGCCGTGTTCAAATGTCCGATGATGACCTGGTTATACATTTCTGTCAGATTGATGGTAATTTCTCCTGCTGGTTTTTATCTTACTTTTATCTCCATCTTTACTGCTTGATGTCTAATCTCTGCCGGGTAACGTGATCTTCTCACAAACTTGATGAACAACTCTAGATTTTTTATTATTTCAGTTTCAATTCTGTAATCACTAGGTTATTCTTTGGCACCTGATTAACTGCATATTCACTTTGTCGCTTTCTTTGTCTATTATGAAATCGGTTGAGCTGAAATTTTACATGCCCCAATCCCTATTATACTTGGCTGTCCCGTCTTCTTCATCTCGGATATCTAGCTAAAACTGGTGAGAGAGTGGCTGTCACTCTTTCAATGCAAGATCTCTTATACAAAAATTATGAGATGGTCTTTCATGTACATGTGAGACCAACCATTGACCCTATAATTGAGTGAATACGCAAGGATTTGGGTGATCTCACATGTGAGAGCATTTATGTAACTCACTGGACCTTTTATTCCTGATTCTACTTAATTTTTGAGATGCAGAGGTTGGAAAGGGGGGCATCACAGTAAGAGATGTGGAACGGATGGCAGCTACTCATGATTTTAGCTGGACCGACAAGGAGTTGTCTGATATGATTCGCTGCTTTGATAGTGATCGTGATGGAAAGGTCAGTCATTGGAATTCGAACATGAGTGCTCACATTATGTGCTGGCTGTATTCCTTGGTTTGATTTTCTGTCAATCTCCTTTGTGGAGTATTCAAGAAAATTGATATAACACAACTACACAAGTGCCCAAAAGAGAGAGTCCCATACAATGATTTGGTAACACAGCTTCATTTACCCTCTAATCACCCATTAATACAATAATACTCCCTCCATCCCATTTTTATCGTTCCCTTTTCCATTTTGGGATGATTTAAGAAAAGATGATGAAATATCATCTTACCCCTTGAATTAAAGGGAACGGAGACAATATCATCAGGATGAAGATGGTGGTAGTTATATTATCTAGGGGAAATATTGGAGGTTTACAATTTTTCCTTTACGAAATTTAGAAAGGGGGCAGTAGTTGTGGGATAAATTTTGGGGGAAAAGGGACAAAATGGGATGGAGGGAGTACTTTACAAGTTTACAACTAATCCTCATTTCTCATTATTTTTTATATGTAAGTGATTCTTTTATGGGACTAAATGACCATGTGTTGATATAAAATTATAAATCAATGTCATCAGTACTAAGAACCGTCCATTATTAGTTTTGACATTCGGGAGTTGTGCCGTGGATGATTTCTTATTGGATCCATGAAATTCTTGAAAGCAATTCAAGGATAAGTAATTACTGAGTTGATTCACCGATATGGGAAGGGACTCGTCACTCGTTTTGCTGTGGATGTAACTTATATTATCTTTGTTTTATTGAGTTATTGACTGTTGCTTTGCTCGTTCTGATGCTTATGTTGTCTCTCACAGCTGACACTGGATGATTTTCGAAACATAGTTCAGCGGTGCAACATGTTACAGACACAAATATAGACTCTTGAAGGTTTTGTTTAGGAAGGTAACATTTATTCTTTTTATTAAGCCAAGGCTTACATCTCTGACAGTGTTGTCCTTCCCCAAACAACATACCTTTTTTCACATACCCCATATAGATGTAGGGATTGTTCAGTCTTCCGAAACCAGACCAGTCAAGAGCCTTAAAGATTTTTTTTTTCAAGTACCCCATATAGACTAATGCTAATTGTAGGCTCCGAAGAACCTTAAATTCATAAATATAGGCATGACTAAACGTCACGAGCCAAACTATTCGATTTTCACAAATACATTCACCCGATTCCTTGTATAAATACCTATCGAACTTCCCCCTAATACCTGCATTTGTGATAGTATTGTTGTTTGAAGGTGGACCATCAGTTCCCGCAATTATTCTCAACCTCAAAATAAGAAAGTTCTTACAAGATGTGCCATGGTAATTCATGAATAATGACTAGGACTATTACCCCCAACATCAATTCACACAACCAGACTCTACTAATTTATATATTTAATATTCTATTAGATGGCTAAAGAATATCTAGTAACCAATAAGGTTAGACAATCATTGTTGTGCCCTAATTACTGATCATAAGATGTTGTGTACAAATCACAGAATTGGTATAGGAGCGGAAAGTTGGAAGGAGTGGGTAAACTCAGAATCGGCCAAGCTAAGAGGAGGCAGAGAGAAAGTGCTGTAAGTAGAGCTTCCTCTTCTAATTTCCTGCATAGTTAGCAAAGCTGCCACCGTGTTCCTAAATATTCCTTCACCAACTATTGATAGTTCATTTTCCCTGCCTTTAATATTCTGTGGCTCATTACCAACACCATCTGGAAACATTTCATCTATTCTCCTCTCCAATTCCTTTATCAGCTTCGAAATGAGATCGGTAGTGAAGAAGGGTTGCTCAATTACCGTTTGTATGAATGGTAAGCGCAACACGCTACCGGTTCTCTTGTCATACTTCTTCAGGATCTTTGCTAATCCTATACAAGCAAGATTGTGGAGAAGAATCATTAAAACTCAAGTTCAATTAGAATCTGATTCTCCACTCAAAAAAATTACATTCAAAATTATGCTCGTCAATTATTAATCCTTAATTTAGAATGTTGATCATAGTTAAGGTCTATATTCCCTTACAAATTTGGCAAGGAATAAAGTTTTGGGCCAATACTCGTAAATGGTAACTGTAGTGGCGGGATTATGTTTATGTACCAGTGTAGTTTATGTTGCTGTAGTTGATAAGCAGAACCATTTCTCCATGGAAATTAACAATGTCATTTCTGAAACGTCCCATTTCCTCTCTGTAAAATATTTTTGAAGGGTGACTTCCATTTTCTCCCCATGTTTCTTGCATCCTTTGTATCCGGTGTTGCAATTCCTGCACCATTGTAGTTATTCTTTAACATTCTATTCAAACATTTACGAGATTGTCTACTTTACACTTAAATTTGAATTACAGTAGTTCGCATGTGTTATAACCAGCTAATTTACCCTAGTCATTCATCGTTGCCCTTACCAGTTGCTTACCACATTTGCTCTCCTAAATATGTGTCGACAGCAGAGATGGCAATGTCAATAAAAGGAGGGAGTGATTAGTTTCAAAGAAGTTGGATTATCATGTAAGTGGTGCTGAATATCTGTTCCTGTTAATGCAGAAATTACATGATATATCTAATTTGTTGCAACTAATCTGCAACAATAGAAACAACATTGTCGTAGTACTCAAAGGCTGTCGTAAATTGCGACCTAAACCGGTAGGATGGATGTAGTGTTATCCATGTGGGTAGAATTGTTGTTTGAAGTAGTTGCATACGCAAGGTAGTAGCATATTCTTGGCTTCTAAACTATTAAGCGAAATCTCTCGCTTTCTTTCTTTACTTTTGATGAAAAGAGTGTAGCATATCCTTACGGAATCAGCCATCAGTTTCACACAAGTGTCCGGATTTTCGGATTTTTTTTACCAGAAAATACCTTTCTTGTACCAATGTCTAGTGTCGACCACGAACATGCTTGTCTAAATGTTTTTTTTACGTAAATATACCTTTATTGACTCCGATTAAAGGAAACCTGTGAGAATCGAGATCAACCCTACTAGGGACCCTTAGTTTAATACTCCTTCCATTTGATTGAATTAGCCGCGTTGGTCCGATTTCTCAGAAAGTGGGTCAATCCGTCAATGCGGCTAATTAACATGAATATAGGGGGTGATGGAAGCTAGTATAAAGCTACCATGTGGAAATGTTTTTTTTTTTTTTTTTTTTTTTTTTTTTTTTTTTTCGCTACAGCACACGTGAAAAAGACGGTTTTGTATGAATTTTAGGAAGTTTTAATATCACATGCTTATTAATATAAGTTTGAAATCGATATTGATATATTTATTAACCTACGCAATTATTTATTTATTTCTCTTCCTGTAGAAGATTAATACTTGACATAGACCTTTGTAGGTTCTTTAGTTTGCTTGAAAAACTCTAGTCGAGCCAGGTCGAATGTAAGCAACATTACCCTCGAATTAAACTAGGAAAACCGTCTTCGAGTGATAAATATATATATGTAAATGTGTTATAAGTAATAAAATTGAAATTTATACATACCTTATCCCTAATCACAAAATCTTCTTCCATTTCCATGAAAAATGCATTGAATTTATCAATCTCAGCATTCAACAAACACACAAATTCACCCTCAGCTTTACCATACTCTAATGAACCATTCGACATTGCCGGAGATGACGAGATTAGTCGTACAAGCTTCTTAAGCTCCTTGTACGACAAAAACTTGTCTCGCCACTCCGGCAATGTCTCTTGAATCTGCTGCTTCAGCCTCTTTCCGAACTTCATTATGTCTATAGGGCCGATTTCGACACGAAATTTGTACAAGTGGGATTTGAAATCTTGGAATGGATGGGAAAGAGCAAAGGAGAGATCATGGTTTTATATAGAGAAGATTATTATAGTACGGATTAATAAGAACTAAGAAGAATATAAAAGGGTATATGCTTGGAGTAATGTAGTGACGGAAAGATATTCAGATAGGGCAACATGAGTAAATAATACGCAAATTTTAGAGTGAGACGGTTTCATACTCTGACACGGTCCATTTTTATAAAAAGTTTGTTCATTTAATGTTAATACATAAGCTGTCTTTTTATATATAATAGGACCGTTTTACATTGTGAGACCGTCTCACACAAGAATTACTCGTAAATAAATTATGAGAAACGTTAAAGAGTTAGGAGGATAAAATGGAATTTAGCATTGTCAAATGTCCAATGTCTTAACATGAGTAAGTAATAAGACGGTTTTAGACCGTGAGACGGTCTGTTTTTATAAAAAGTTTGTTCATTTATTGCCAATAATTAAGCTCTTTTTTTTTTTTTTTTTTTTTATATATATAACAGGACCGTTTTACATCGTCTCAGATAAGAATTACTCGTAAATAAAATACGAGAAACGTTAAAGAGTTAGGAGGATAAAATGGAATTTAACGGTATATTCTGTTAGTATTGGATGGAATTTTACTGTGTGAAATAAATTGGTCTATTCACCTATTGACTATTGTGCCAAACTTGACTTTGACTTTGCAATTTAGCATTGTCAAAAGTCCAATGTCTTAACTTTCAAACTTATTTAGTTTATGTGAGATTAATTTGTGACGAAGAAATTGTGACGGATTTAAATGTGATTGTTTTAATGAGAAAATATGACCATTATTTAATAGGTAATATTTTATGAGAGATTACTTTTATCTTAAAATGGTCATATTAAGGGCCGTCATAATTTGTGACCGTTAGAGAAACCAACAGTTTAATTTTTGTGAGCGTCTTTTGAGGTTTGTTTTGGAGCTGTTCATGAACGGGATGACTCATTAGACCCGTTCCATCCGGTCCGCTAACAAAGCGGGCTTAAAAAATTTATTCTCCAAAATTTACAAAGCGGGCTGACCCAGAAACCCGTCTAAAACTCGTGAACTCGCATGTCCGTGGGCCAAAAAAGTTATGCTAGCCCAGTCCGCGTTCTCCCCAATCTCGTATTTGACCACCTCCGGTTCCTATGCCATTTACGACTAACCTCATGCATACAAAAATCCAACTATTTTTTAAAGGTTCATTTTTGGTACCACGGTCTCTCTTACCTCTCGCTTCTTTCATATGATGGACACTGTTCGTTACAAATTGATGACGAATATTACCCCTCTCACAATAAGGCAAGTGAGAGGGTAAGTGGGGGAGAAATAAAACACCCTATAGATATTGATACTTGCATATTGTGAGAGGAGTACTATCCGTCTTCAGCTTGTGACGAATGTGCCCGTCTTCAACGAGATTTTGTGAATGATGTTCTAGATTAAAATATACTGTACTAATAAAGGCCTAATTATTTAAATACTATGGAGTATATAGTAATATTTTACTCCAATATTGTACTATGAAACCCTTGGATGAAGGCATGAAGCAACACATGAATCTCTACTAGGAGTCATGTTACCCTTTGTGATAATCTTTTTTTTTTTTTTTTTTTTTT
>VHZZ01000018.1:398289-423816 GCA_009801015.1 Silene noctiflora
CGAACTAACCCGATAATGTGACAAACCCGAACTGACCCGACCCGAATTGACCTGACCCGAACCCGACCCGTTGACCCGTTTTGCCAGGTCTAGGTGAGGGACCCACTGCTTTTTCTATTTTCTTATTATGTCTCTCACTAAATTAGTGAGAGACGGTCTCTCACGAGACCTACTGATTTATTTAAAGTATTTCTTGGCATGGTGATGTGTGAACTTTGAAGTACTATACATACATTAGTTATTCTTGTTAAATTGAAAATAAGACTATTATAATCTTTTTTTTTTGGCAGCGGTAACAGAAACCTTACATAGAAATTCATGGCTCATTTTGCTAGTCGATGAGCCCCAGAATTCAGGTTTCTATGAATAAAACTAAAACTAATATAGTAAAAGAGAGGTAAGCTAGCTTCAATATCGAGTAGGATCCCATTATAATCTTGAAAAGGTCAAGTTTGTTGATTAAGAAACGAGGAATAAAACTAAAACTAATGAGCTTATGTCGATGTGATGATAATACCACAAGATTGATTGATCCCTTGTAGTGACAGAGCTAGAATTTGACGTTAGCAGGCGAAAAAAAATTCAGCGGGAATGGAAATTTGAACAGAGCAAACTGGTAATATAACCTTGAAAAAAATACGAAAAATTTTAACTTAACATTTCGAAATTTTCATACGTCAGTTGGGCGAGAATCTCTACTATAAGCCCTCATCATTCCACCACTAATCTCTTAGACATTTTATTGATAATTGATAATAGAATTAGCTAGTAATGACTTTATTAGTATGTATTAATATCAGTAATGAAAAATAGAAAAGGTTTCAGGTAGGCATATCCGTTTTATAATTAAAATGAGTTAAACAGCACCCCGCTTGCATAGATGAACAAGCTTTGTGTAATTTCAATGCATTCTTCTTTTGTCTTACCACTTTATCCAATCTATTTTAAGTTTAAGAAGAATATGTCCGTTTTAAATAAGAATCTGTATACAAAATATGAGTTATGGCATACAAGATATGATATAGGGTAGGAAGGGGACAATGTGAGTTGTATTATGAATAAAGTATAATACAAACATGAATGCATGAAGAAGGCCATGAAGTGAGATTTTGTGTGAGCAATACATCACAAATTGTCATTGAAGACAGTATTATTCGTCACAAATTGAAGATAAGATAGTGCCCTCTCACAATATGCAAGTGGCGTTATCTATGGGGTGCTTTATTTCTCCCCCACTTGTCTTATTATGAGAGAGGCACTATCCGTATTCAGCTTACGACGGATGTTGTAAGTCACAAGCAAGACTCTTTGTCAGTACATATAATATATAAGGATAATGGCAACAATAATTGAAGATTGGCACACAAATGGAGGAAACTTTGTATATTGTCATCTATTGTATATTTGTATGATCAAGAAATACCCACGCAATATCATATACACTTGTTTTTTCATTAGACATACATACATTATTGTCGTATATGTGGCCATTCTTGTATATGGTATCCAAGGATTTTTTGGATTTATGTCCTTGTTTTTTTCATGCATTTTGCAATAAAAGATCCATCTTAAAAGTTCCATCCATATAATAAGTCATTTCTTTAAAAAAAAAAGAAAAAACATTGAAAAAATAAAGGACAATTAGACTTATTTTTCCACTCGAAAGGATCCTCGATCTGTTTTATTTTATTTGGTGTTTTATTATGTGTCTCACTTCATATATATTCTCACACATCAACTAATTAATAGAGTATGTGTATTGCATATTTTATTATCGCAATAAGTGATGTCAGAAAATAAATGAAGTGACACACAGAATGAGACACAAAAAGTAGGACAGATGATCCTTACTACTAATATCTCTCTGAAAGAGTTTTTTCTTTGGTTTTCATAATGGCAAAATAAAAGAGAATGTGATACTTTTTAAAAAATTATTTCGAGTTTTTCATCCATCCATGTGTAGCAGTGTAAGTTTTAAAAAACTACTCGTACTTTTTAACATAAGATATGATCGGAAGTGATGTTATACCCACGACAATTACATACATTACGATTTTGTTCTATACTTTACCGTTCTTAATATTTTGTCGTTATATAAAAATAAAATAATTAACACTTGTTCGAAGAATAGATTTAAGTACTCTCTATTAGACCATCAAAATCGAATTCTATACCTTTCGAACACCATTACTGTAAATTCGTCCATCCAATTCCAATTCCAATTCCAATTCCGATTCCGATTCCGATTCCGATTCCGATTCAAATGAAATCATTATGAGTTTATTGAAACCCAAAACTAGAAGCCATATAGTTTGAGCAAACAAAATACAGCTAAAGTCTAGTCACAAAATTATGGGCAAAAAAAGTGGATCAAATGTAAAATAATAAAGATGTTGACTATTACGTAGTAACCTATGAATCATCACAAATTCTCATGGTAGACGGACACTGTCTGTCTAAAGCTGAAGACGGGTAGTATCTCTCTCACAAAAAATAAGTGGATAGTGCAAGTGGGTGGAAAATAAATACCCCCACTTACATTTTGTGAGAAGACCACTATCCGTCTTTAACTTTAGACGGATAATGACCGTCTACAATAAGACGGACTGATGAATCATACACACGGATGGCTTGGACGTTTGGTCAAGTAGGTAACAAGTCCTAATAACTAACTATAAGGTTATGGTCACCCTTCATAGACAGCTAATAACTATATTATCCTCTATATGGTCCTAATTAAGCACATACTTATCCGATGTCCAAATTCTCGTTTAAAACGGACATATCTAACTTAAACAAAAAAAACTTATTAAATAGATAAATAAGCCAAAATGCAAAACGTGTCAAATAGATACTTAACTCAACAAATGGGTCACTCGGGTCAGAGTTCAGGTTAGGCCGGATTAATTCGGGTCATTTCAGACAGGTTCATTTTGGAAATCAGTTCGAGTAGGCCACTTTGGGTCTATCATGTCACATCTTTCAAGTCATTTTCGAGTCTCGGGTTAAAATGGACGTATTATCGTTCCACTTATCTATGTTATCTTTTCATTATCTTTTTTGGCATGGATGTTAATACAACGTTATATATAATGGTAGGTCGGATATCTAAATTATTAGGGTATGTCAAATGTCATTATATATCTAGTTACAAGATTGACTTGTATTTATTTGGCTTATTAGGCATTATTATCCACTAATTACCCATAATATGTCACTTCTTTGATGTTTATGTGATCGAGTTAATGTCGATTTTATTTTGGAAAATAATTATTGTTAAAAAGTCGACATTTGACAATAATGTCGATAATAATAATTGATTGGCAAATCAAATCAACTATACATCGATAACCAATTTAACTAACGTTACTTTGCAAATGTCGTCTCATACTCTGTTTGAAAACATTTCAGTCTTTTAAACAAATGAACCTTAAAGGCATGTCTTTATCACACAACTCATACTAGTTTAAAACTTGTGAAAAAAAAAAAAAAAAAATTTTAATGTACGGGTAGACAAACTATTTTTATCACTTATATATTTATATTATAAGTACGGAGAGTTAATAAGCAGGAAATTTATATATTCTCAAGGGAACGTGATATTACAACCGAGTAACATCTGATAACGCCAACTCATTCCAAACTTCGTTTCAAGACTTCTCATTTTCGAACAAAAATTCATGTGAAATTCTTGCACGAAGTATAATAAAAAAATAAAAAAAAATAAAAAAAAAATTACACAATTATACAATTCCTTACCACTATACATTGCTCAAAATTTGCAATAGTTGTTCATCTAACACAACTAATTGTACATGCCATACTATTACCACAAAGAACCAGAGGTCTCGGGTTCCAGCCTTGTTAATGCAGCATCGTTAAATCTCATAATAGAGAACTTTAATTTGCTGCCCAAGTGACCTCCTATCCTGCTCGAATCCAAACTAAACCGGATGATCTATATCACAAAGTAATCCGGGAAATTTGATCATATCTTCCATTAATATCAATACTTTGCCTTAATTTAATTTCTTCAGCACAACGCAATGCTTTTTCAATTTGGTAACCTCCTCCAATGCTTACTTCTCTTTCCAAATGTGAGCAATAACTCTCAAAAACACTCACATTTACATGTAATTTGAATCCCATTAAGAACAAAAAATCCACTTCTAATTTGTTCATTTCTTGTGTTGTTAATCCACCAACTCTTGCAAAATATGAGTTTCTGTAATTCCTGTTTAACATAATCAACAATAACCCATGTCAAATTTTGTCTCTAAAATTTGATTTCAAATTTTAAATTAATGCTGACGGGTTTCAAACCCTAAGTGCCAAGAACCTTGCTAATAATGCTAATTGATCTGAAGATATCTTAACCTAACGGTTATGGCTCATTTGACCAAAAAAATGTTAATTGGAGATAACACACTTTTTCGTGGTTTTAAAATATGGTGACGAGTTTTGAACTTAAATCCTGAGATTACGAGCTAAGTCGACCTCGAATATCTGAAAATGAACTTAAATCATGAGTTTTAAAATTTGATTTCAAATTTTAAATTGATGTTGATGGGTTTCAAACACTAGGTACCAAGAACCTTTCTAATAATGCTAATTGATCTGAAAGATGTCTTAACCTAACGGTTATGGCTCATTTGACCCAAAAAAATGTTAATTGGAGATAACACACTTTTTTTTTTGGTTTGAGGGAGCAAACAAGGGTGGTTGTAAAATATGCTGACGAGTTTTGAACAGAGGAAAAAAGCTGAGAAATGAGAATACTTACATGTCTTCAACATATTTGGAGGCCACCATGATAGTTGTAATTAAAAGTCTATGTACATTGCTTGGACTAATCTTGAATCCAGGATAATTTTGACATAATCTATCAATATAAACATATGCAACAACATAGACCGACGGCCCGGCCTTAGTGTACCGAAAAATCCGTTCCAAAAATGATTGAATTGTCATATCCGGAGCTTCATATGCATCAAAAACTCGAGTTTTAGCATCTTTTGAAACTAATGCCCATTTACAATTCCGAGTTATTCTCTCATTACGTGCCATATGACGTTCTATCAATGCAGCTAGAACTGAAATTACTAAGGGTGTGTTTGGTTCATCCTGGTAGGTATAAAGATCGTATCTTAATTTCCTTGGGGAAATAAGTACGTTCGAGTTTGAACTCATTTTTAACAAAAGAAATTGATCAAAGGAGGAATTTAGAAATTGACTTTAATTAGTTTGAGAGAAATAAATGTTAGACGATTTATTTATAATTCGTCGGAAAATGAAAGTAGAAGAGAGAATTTATACAAGTACTTGTGGAGCACTTACTTAGCTGGAGAAAGTACTTTAAAATGTAGGGAAAATTTGAATAGGGCCAACAATTATGGGAAGGTGGGTGGAAAGATAGGTAGAGAATCATATAATAAGATATAGTGTTACCCTTTGGTAAAGGCATAGTATAGACAAACTAATTTAGTCACATTTTATTTATATTGTACCAACAATTTGTATGAAGATCTTTATTATAATCTTTGGAGGGGCCAAGAAATCTTACTCGTTCTGTCTCGGTCAATTGTTGTTCTTTCTATTTTAGGATTGTATTTGATGAATAATTTGATCTTTCACACGCAATTTGGTATACTTGTCATCTTAAAATTAGACCTGGCAAATCGGGTCAACGGGTCTGACCAGTTCGGGTCGGATCAGTTTGGGTCTTTCATTGATTTCGGGTTAGTTCGGGTCATTTCGGGTTTCGGGTATATTTCGGGTTTGTTCGTCAGGTCAGTTTCGGGTATCCGGGTCGGATTATTTTGGGTCGGGTCATTTTTGGGTCAATGAATAAGAGAGAAAAAGTTATTTCAAATCTTTTCGGTTCAATTAGAGCTATGTTTTGTCGGGTCATTTTCGGGTTGGGTGGTTTCAGAACCGGGTCATTTTCGGGTCGGGTCAGTTACGGGTCGAGAGCTCGGCTCATGTTCGGGTCGGGTCGGGTCTGTTCGGGTCAGCCTTTTCGGGTCGGGTTGCTTTTGTCAGGTCTACTTAAAATTCACGTCCTCATCTTTCCTTGGTCTTTGTATCAAAACCAAATAAAAACAGGACGGAGAGAGTAAAATATATAATTCAAACCCGTAGCACTCGAACCAGTCTTTGTTATTGTATGAAAGGAGATTAATAGCCGATTCAATAACCATGGTTCATGATCGAAAGAAGATTCGAACATAGGACTTATGTATTGGTTAGTACATTTTATCATTCTTTTTTTCGATAGCGAAAGGATTTTAGATATAGGAATTAATTTGTTGAGTTACTTGAGTAATTAAATCACCCGGCATTAGTTTGGTACAACTAACTAAGGTCAAACTGCTGAAAATGATTGAAAACATGTTACCATATAAGTCAATTTCGAAAATTGGAAAATAAAATAATCGATAAGTTTACCATTTTAAGTCAATTTAGATAATGAGAAAATGAAATAATCGATAATTCTAACAAACTCAATTTACCTAAATAACCCTACTAAAATAACTTTTACCAGCTATCATTTTGGTGATATTAATTTCGATTGATCTTAATTCATATAAACTCGAACCCGAATCGACTGGTTTAACTCAACATAACCGTAAAGAAAAAGCAAGTGGATTGGGGAGGTGAAAAGGAACCCGCCGACACTAATTGGTAAAACAACGAAATAACGGTGGTTAATAAAAGAGCAAGGCTCGAATACGTCCAAAACAAGTTGACTGCATAACTGCATTAAATTAAGGATTCTGCCTTGAGATTTCTGTCCCACAAAACTATTAGTATAATATAAAGTTTATGTTATGAAATTGAGGATGATTTTTAGATGATAAATTCATAAATACTTGTTTAAGACCGGTTAAATAATACTTCCTCCTATTCTATATTTTCTTCCCTATTTCCTTATTCGGTTATTCGGATTTTCTTCCCTATTTTCTTTTTTGGGATAATATGAGTTATCCAAATTCAATGATAAGTGGGGTTGTGGGTTTGTGTGGTCCAAATTCACTTTGTTATTTCTTGTGGAAAAATGAAAGGGGAAGAAAATATAGAATAGGAGGGAGTATAAAATATAAATAAAATAAGATAAAAGTAGAATATATCAAAATAAAAATAAAAATAAAAAAGTTGTCTTAAATATTCAACTAGGATAATATTAAATTTGTTTGCAGATGTTAACTAGCTAAGGGGAAATATAGCAAATCACCCCCATAAGTTTGATGCTATGTGCAATCAAGCCTCTTAATGTGCAATTAACCACATGTCTTATTTTTAAGAATAAAATTTTCTAATTAAATATTTTACCATCATGAAAATCAAAATTATTGATTAGATTTTAATCCTAAAATTCTTGATTATTAAAAAACATGTTCAATTTTTTTTTTTTTTTTTTTGGCGAAAAACGTTCCTAATATGAGAATTGTTAATGATGTTATAATGAAAAGTTACATGACCAAATTTTTGTTTATACTAAAATTGGTTCGCATTTTTCATTGAATATGTAAATATTATAATTAATTATTTAAGAAATATATTTATAATAGTTTTTATAATAGAAAATAATAGGTTTGAGTTAAAAAATGGTAAAAAAAATTGATTTGTGCTTAATTGCACATTTTTGAAAAGTTACAGGGCTAATTTGCTCTAAGTGAAACTTAGGGGGTTGATTTGCACATAGTTCATAAATTATGGGGGTAATTTGCTACATTCCCGACTAACTAAGTTAGTAAAGGTATGAGAGAATTGAGAAGTGATGCTCGTATTATCAAAATCGTCTTACGGTACCTTCTGCAACAAAAAAAAAAAAAAAAGGAAAAAACAAAGAGAGAGAAGTTTTCATTTTAATGATGACATGTATACCTTCGTTTTGAGAGAGACTAACTCAGTGGTGGAGTTGGGGGATAGCAGAGTTTTTCCTCGGGTGGATGAAAATTTTGAAGTTTTTGGTTAATTTCTTCGGGTATACCTTATGTAATTAGTCGTTTTTCTCCTTAAATTTTTTCGACCATTAAACTCAAATCCTGACTCTGTTACGGTGCTAATGGTTTTAATTTAATAACTAGCAAATGTATGAAGATGACTGGTAAGTGAGTAACAAGTGAGTAGTGAGAGTGAAGTGGGAGACCGAGAGTGAGAAGTTACACGTGCATTTGGGTACTGCACGTGCAATTTATTAGGGTTCAAACTGCAAAGATTTAAAGTTAAACTTGAGAGTTAATTATAAGCTACCTTCTTAGGTGTTTCAAATTATAATAAATAATAAATAATAAATAAATAAATAAATAAATTATATATATATGATGTTCGGTGAAGATTCCTCACTTTAATTGTTGTTAGATAGCTTAAGAGTGAGTTTTAATTAATGTACACTTTTTTTATTTACATCCTTAGATTATATAACTGGCTCTAGGTGTGTTAACGAGCCGAGTTGAGCCCGAGCCAGGCCTTGCTCGGGCTGTGCTCAAGAACCAAAACTCGAGCTCGAGCCGATCTCGACATTTGGTATGTGTGATACTAAAATATATTCATGATAAAATATTTTTATAAAATATGAGCAATATCTTATGTAATCATACAAGTTCGAGCTGCTCACGAGCTTTTCGAGTCGAGCCTGCCTTTGCTCGGCTTGACTCGTTAAGCTCTCGAGCCGATCCCAAGCCCGAGCCGAGCTCGCACGAGCCGAGCTTTGACCGAGCCGATTTTGAGTAGCTCGCGAGTTGTCTCGTCTCATTAACAGCGTTAACTGGCTCTATTAGCGATCGATTTAGTTTTTAAACATAATCTTTGAGCTTTTTTATAAAGTTTTTTTTTAGCTTATATAGATTTTGACTTCTTTGACATTATATTTGTCATCTAATCGTTATTTTTTTGCGTGTATAAAACGTTCTTAATGCATAAAGATTTTCTTTGAGACGCGATTGTTGAGATTTTATTTAAACACCTCAACTGTATTGTAATGAGATCGAGCGAATTTATTTATGTTACTATTTATATTAGTCATCGCGATAGATTTGATAAATAAAATCAATGTAATCATTTATAAAACATGTTTAACAATAAAATTAAATATTTCTTCAAACAAAAACACATGCATGAGATTTTGTTAGATTAAGCAACTAGCAGAATATCTTGCTTCTTCAATTAAAATCAAATAAAATTATTGTGTGATCATGCTAATTATTCATGTTACATAATTTCTAGGCTAACTTTGCTTACTTTTTTTTTTTTTTTTTTTAATTTATGTAATTTTTGAGGGGTTAATTTGCATACTTTATTTTGATATAGGAGTACAACTTCTCTTTAAAAGATTATAAAATATACAATTGCAAATATGGAGATTGAGATAGTGGTAGAGCTAAGATTGGAACTTATTAGAAGAGGCGAAAAATTCCAGCACGCGTGAATAATTAATGTTATAAGCCTATAGGTAAGGTAAATTCCAAACAAATTCAAAAAATTTAACTAAGAATTTCAAACAATAAAATTTTAACTAGACCTGACAAAATTGACCACCTTAGAACCGAACGAGAACCCAAGCTTGAACCGTAACCTGAATTAACCTGACCAGTATAACCTAGTCCAAATATTCATTGCAAATTGTAGTACACCGATCGAAGATCATACAATTGACTTGTCCAAACCCGAAATTTGACATGTCCCAAACACATTATTTCAAATTCTAGTACACCGACCAGTATAACCTAACCCAAAATGAGTTAATCGGGTTGGTTGCGGATCATAATAATTAACCTTGCCAAACCTAAAATTGACATGGCACCATAGCCGAAACTATCTTAATCCGCAACCAACCTGATTAACCCATTTACTAGTAGTAGTACATGATGAGACTATGAGATTACGTGTGAGAGGTCATGTCCTTATTCCTAAGGGCCAAGGTAAATCGAACAATTCAACCCACTGTCGGTGATCAGTAAATTATGAAGAACATCCTTAATAATGTTCACAGTAATATTAGTACTATTATTGAAGAGGGTACGTACCCCAACAATTAAGGCAGATTGCAATTTAATGCAGGTTTATTTGCTTGTCTATTTTGGGTCCTTTCCAAACCCTTGGCACATATACCATCTCTAAAATTAGATAATTTTTAGTATTTTTGTTATGGCTTCGATCTCATTTTATTATTATTAAAAGCAATCGTAATAAATTTAAAGGTTAAAACGTTAAATTATCTGATTGAATAACTTATGAGAAATGGTGTTCGTTACCTGAGTTCAAATCCCAACGGCATCAAAATTGTCATTGTGACTTTTGATGAATATGAAACCAGATCAACTCGATCTAAGTGAGTTAACAAATTCACTAATTACTATGGAATATTTTTTTAAGAAAGTTATCTTTTACGAAATACAGGCTTTTCTATTTATAAGGCCTTGCGATTTCATCGCGATGAATTCAATTTCGTAATCTTAAATTCATACTCCTAAACAATTTCCTCTTAAACATTATTGCTACATATTGTTCTTAATGAAATAGTTTAAATCCGGCCTTTCTATTTAAGCATCATGTACTCAAATAGTTTAAATCCGGCCTTTTTATCCCGTACTCTATACTATTTTTTTTTTTTTTTTGTTCGTGTGTCAATTCGTACTCGTACTAACTTAAATGAAGTAACAGCATGTCAAATTAGGGTAATTACGTACGTACATTCCCTCCGTACAGTAAGGCAACCGTACTACTATTTCACTAAAAAACACCTCTTCCAAAATAATTTAAAAATTAAAATTCATGAACCCTACAATATTTATTACTCCCAACAAACGATATGCAAATTGCAATGTACTATTTATATAACATTATTATTATTTATTTATTTTTGGCATAAATCATCTGACCGAGTCTGAATTCGAGTCGGATAGGATTATTATACCTATAAAGCTCACCCTCATGTTGAATTTTACTGTTTAAAGTTTCAACAATGATGTATTCTCAGGACTCAAACCGATACATCTGGTTAAATTAGAACGACCTCTCGGGACTCAAATCGTTAACATTATATAAGTACTATTTGCATTATAATTTGTTGGCCTATGCACAAATTTTAACCACTTGATAAAGGAATTTAGATCTATATTAAGATATGTTGGTTGAGAAGTACTAAACTTTAGTGTCCCACCCCAATTTATCATTCCACCTTTATTCATCATTCTTCATTCATCATTTATTATTGTTATTACTTTTTAATTTTTAAATATGGTGGTATCAATTAAAAGTGGTTTGATGTGAAATATCTATATCTAACATCATAATCTAGGTCATGTTGTTTTCGAGTTAAATTACCTAAACAGAACTAAATGAAGCTGAATTGAACCCCGTTGATTGATACGGAACTAAACTGAACTGAATTGAACTGATTAAAACAGAGTTTAAGTGAATAATAAATTTAACTTAACTGAGGTAGACTGAGACTAAAGCCGAATAGAACAAAGTCTTAGTATCGAATTGCTACATATATTTTGTATATTCACCTTTATAATATGTGAGAACATTATTATATGATGGTTGTTCATACCCACTTGGTACTCGGCCGGACTTGAATCTTGTGCCACATACTAGGGCACTATTCATCCTGACTGGAGATATCGGATACTAAACTTATAGAATCTGAAATAAATTAATCGTCAAAATTAAATAAACCTCGAGTAAGTAAAGTTAAATAGCCCACAATTTGAGTCTAAACAAAGTTGGGTTGGGTTGGGTTGGGTTTATCAGAGAAATAGGTGGGATGAGGTCTAATCTCATGCCAAGAAAGCCCAAATAGTAAGGGATGAGATATTTAGTATATGACAGTCAGATATTTTGCAGATGTCGGTTAGCTTAGTTGATAAAATCATAAACAATGATTTTCAAGATCTGGGTTTATTATTAGCATCATGATCGTCCTTGTGGCTCTTTTTACCCGAAAAAAAACTCGAATTATCTTACGAGATGCCCAAAGATGTGGTTTTATGTTAACACCATCTAAATAACGACATTTTCTTCATACTAGTGTTGTTAATTAAATTTTTGATTCGTTAGTAGATTGACTCTTTTATAATTTGATCGGTTTTATGATAAGTCGATTTTTTAGAAAAAGTTTATGAAAGCACAATTTGTTGCATAAGGCCATATTATGCATAAGACTAGCCCAATAACAAAAGTCTTAATTAAATTAATTAGTAAACTAGTTTAGATCTCGCGCAATGCGCGGTATTTTTAGAGTTTTTCATTTTGTATTACTTAATCATGCTAAATTAACAACACCTTATTAATTTTTCATATTTCATGACATTACATTTTGATATAAAAAAAAAATAAACTGTAAAATTATTCAATAAAACTTACTAAAATTGAACTGTAAAATAATAGTGGTATCTCATTAACGTAATTGTTTATTTTTCTCGTTATTGTATTTTGTTTCTAGAAAAAAAAAAATTAAAACTGAAAATTAATCCAAGAGAATTGAGGAATGTGCTGAAATATTTTTTTTTTTAATTATTTTTTTTATACCACAAAACTAATGATTCCAATTTATAAATTCTTTCAATTTTATTTTTGTCATGAAAGTAATCAAAACGATTTATAGTTTTGTTTATACATAGTACTTATGAGTCAAGTCATTCTCGAATAATAGCATCAATAAAAGATTTAATATTTTATAGTTTTATATTATTTATATTTTAATTAAAATATTATAGTTTAGTATTTAGTGAAAATTATATAATTATATAATTTATTGAAAACATTAATTTTAATGAAAAAAATTATATAATAAAATACATTATAATTATTAATTTCCTTATTTAATGAATACAATTAAATTATCAATAACTTCATTATTTAAAAAGATGCTTTTTGGAGGGAAAATTTTTAAATTTACCTATTCTTTTAGTAGATAGGGGATTAGTTAAAAATATTTTATTTTGATAACTTGCATATATTTAAATATGTAGGTATTCCTAATATATCAGGTTATCAAAGTAAAATTAAAATACATATGTAGTTAAATGCTAACTTTGACTATTCACCTATTTGGATAGTCCTATATTCCTATGTTATAGGACGGTTCTATAGAAAATTCGCTATCGTAGAAGTATTTTTAGGTCAATTAGATAGAGCCGGACTATACTTGAAAGAAGAGGGTGCATTTACGACTGAAGTAAGCCCAAAGGCGTTTTGGGTTGGGAATATGTACCAAAGCCCACAAAACAATATGGCCCATATTTTTTTTGTGAAGGAAATGTCCGACCCTAGTGCTTTTTCTTTGTCTTTACGACGAGGAGTAGTGACGGAGTCAGGATTTGCGATTAGGGGGCGAAAATTTACGACGGGGCCGAATAAGTAATGTAAAAAATAAATTCGAAAAAAATTCGAAACTTTTAATTGAAAATTGCGAATGTTTCATTTTTCCTTGAAGGCGATCCCCCACTCTCTCCATAAATCCGCTACTCGACGGGGTGTGATGTGGTGAGTCAACTAACAAGCTACAAGATCACCGATATATATTATAAGACGGTTTTTTAGGAGAGTTGTGGATTTGCATTAACGACGTCGTCAACGCCCACATGGGCCACATTAATTTTGTAAGTTTGTATATTATCAGTTTTGAATCCTGAGGAATATTCCACTTGATTTATAACTACCTATAGATCTCGTATTTATAACATAGTTTTTTTTAGATTTGATTTATGAAGAGACACTTTTAGTAAAATTATTTGCATTAATTAATTGTGTTTTTATTTTAATATTATAACGTACTAAATATAATATGGGTAAGAGGTAGAAAAGAAAGTTTACTACCATTAAAGGAAACTTAAAATTAATCTAATAAACAGGGCCACTTTCATCCATTAGTGAAAATATTCCCGAGAATATAAAAAATTTAATTACAATCCCCAATTATCAGGGTCCCACAATTTCATTTTATATTATTTGAGCGGTAGAATATAATAGAAAGGAATATACCGTAATATATGCAAGTTGAGCGTAATATGCTAGTTGAGCGGGAATAGTTGAGCGAAAATATGCTAGATATGTAAATCTTTTAGTATATAAGGGATGATACAAACAAATTTACCCAAATTTGAGGCCATTTGTGTGATAACTTGTAGACCCTCATGTTGAATTTCTTGTAATAATTTTTTAAATTAAATAAAACTTTATTAATAGTAAAATTATTCAAAGTATTAAATAGTTTCATTAAAAATTTAAATGAGACGAATCAGATGTAAGTTTTGCCTACTAAACGTTATAGTGTTATATACAACATCGTAATTCTTATCTTATACAATTTTATTATGAGTTACTAAATTACAGAAAGACAGCCTTGTAAGAAATTAGCTCTGATTAAATATTTTTAACTATTTCTGATAAGTAGTCACATTTTAATTTTTTTTTTTTTTTTATTGTAGAGCAGTATCAAAACTCGGATTATTTCTCGTGAAATTTTATGATAAGAAACCTCACAAAATGGTGATATGCATCATTATCTCCTACAAAGTGTTGGTTTAAATAATGTTTTACTTTCGTTATAATAAGGTTATTGACGGTTATAAATGAAAATTTATATATATATATATATATATATATATATATATATATATATATATATATATATATATATATATATATATATATATTATTTTGCACGAATATTATTATATTTTGCATTAGACCCATAATTAATCAAAATCCAGTTTTCATACGACACGTACGTGATCTAACATGCATAATTCATTAGACGACCATGCATGTCTTTTCATTGGTCAAAAAAGACAAAGAAAAAGCACTAGGGCTAATGATTGTACGCGGCTATCCCGATTATTTGTTGTCTTATTTTATTTTTTGATATCTCAGTTAATTGTTATTATTTCTATTTTAGGATTGCATATGATGAATAATTTGATTATTCATATCCAATTTGGTTCATTTATCGTCTAATAATTAGTCTCCTTTTCTTTTCTTAGTCTTTGTGTTAAAACCGACTCGGCCGGAAAGAGTAGTTGGGGTCTTCGGTTTTATGCCGTTAAGTGGTTGTATTTATAAAGACACACGAAAGGGACTTTAAAAGAGCTCATTATATAACCTTAATAATAAGTCTAATCGCTATACTTGACGTGACTCAATCTGACTCGATAACAATTTATTTATAAATGAGTTGAGAAAGTCGAATTATTATTCTCGTACATGATTCGTCCTTCGTGATCTCAAAGATGATAATCTGACTTTCATTTGCGTTTACAATCTTTTTTTTTTTTTTTTTTTTTGAAGAAAAATCATTTTTGTAAGACAATAGCCAAAACATGAAATGTACAATAGGACAAAAAAAAAATATATGAATTAAAAATTTGTTGTGCAAACATTATCAACAATGTATTATTTTCCTGGCGAAACACCTAAAACATACTCCGTACTTAAAAGGGCAGAACGAATTGAAAATCATATATACCTCGAATCCAAACAACAGTAAATGATGAAGAAAAGAATTTCTATCTATAAATCTTACAAATAAACAACTTACTAACTTATTAAAACCGAAAGAACTAATAATATAACATAAAATAGGACTTTATAAATCACAATATATAATCTTTGTACATATATATTTCATTAAATTAAAAGAACAAATTCTAGTAGATGAATTTATCAAGTTGTATATATATTTTCGGTGCTGGTTAACAGTTTTTCCATCGACTATCAGGGCATTCTTACTTGTTCAGAATACTGAATGGTTTTTCATTTACATAAGATCACTTACACCGATCAACTTTAGTAGACGAAATCATCATCATCAATTGAGATTTGAAGTTCCAACCATAAAAGTCACGAGTCAAGACTAAATGAAAGGACAAGGTTTGAAACAAAATGTATAAGTCGGTAGGCAATGACTAATAGTATTTGTTTTGTAGTATGATTAGACCTAGTTTAACATGGGAGTCAAGAGATTTAATAATAATTAGTATGGAAACACACATGTACTCCATAAAAATTGCCGCAATTTATGAGGTTTAGTCGGACCATGTTATTTTCTGAAATGACATTGATGCATATTTTTGTGGCTACATTTCTATGTTTATTAGGTATGTCATACTTTTCATTTTACCAATCATGTCCCATCTTTTTAACACTTTTCTTGCTACTTAGCATCCCAATGTTGCCTTAAAACTCTTACTTGTGACAGACACTATCTGTCACAAGGTGAAGACGGATAGTGTCCATCTCACAATAAGACAAGTGGTAGGGCAAGTGAGGGAAAAATGGAGCACCCAATAGATAGTGTCACTTGCATATTGTGAGAAGGGCACTATTCGTCTTCAACTTGTGACGGATAGTGTCTGTCTTCAATGAGAATTTGTGATGTTGCCTACTTATACGTCCTAAACAAACCATCACTCTTTGTCATTTATTACATTTTGGTTGTTCTGTGTTTAACACTGTCTTAACTTAAAAATATCTCACAACCTCTTTTAAATTTCAACTCTATTTTAACCGTAAGTTAAAAGTTGTCTTAAATTAAAATAATCTTAACAAGAATTGATGTTAGAAAAGTGTGATTAACTTATTAAGTGAGTTGTTACGGTATTTAATTTAGATATTACTCGTACTTTTAAGTTTCTATCATTGATTTATTAGTTATCTCTTTGTTTCACAATATAATTTAGTTTTTGAGATAAATCTTACTTTCGATCTTAGGAAGGACTATTTAAAATAAAAGTTATGTATGCACTTAATATCAAATGTACGAAAGAGGAAGAAAATAGAGGATAGGAGGGAGTATCATTCAGCTACAAAACTAAAATGAGAATCATAATAAACAATAACAAAAAAAAAAAAAATACTAAAGAACTGTGTGAATATCAAGCCATTACAAAATAAAATAGAAAAGAAAAATTATGTGAGCAAATATTTATTAATGAAGAGTTATAGAGGATTGTGATTTTCACGGAAATTTAAACTATTTTGTAACATTAAATACAATCATCAAAATTTGGATTTTCATTTTAAAAGTAAATTAAATAACCATTAAACATCAAAACAAACATTAATTAAGTTTTGGGATTTTTTTTTTGTTAGAATAAATGTTACTGACAAAATTATCATTTATTTTTTCATTTATAGTTCTTACCATATTATTTCAAAACAGTATTAATCATTCAATCTACCTTGAATTATAGTTCGCAAATAAAAATATAGAAAATCTATTTTTTTAAAAATTCTTTTAGGTTAAATTAACTCCATTGATCAACTGTGTTTAATGAAATAACAATTAAAGGTAGAAAAATGACTAAGACGGAAAAAGCATAAAAAAAAAATACAAAACAATAATAACAATAATCGTTGCAAAACACTAACAAACGTAGCAATATTCGTAACAAAATACTAATAATTCGTGGCAAAAATTTAGTAATTTATGGTCATATACATAACAATAAATATACTTTGACGGTATATTATGACAATATACGTATTGATTAATAAAAAAAAATTCTTATAGTTCCCTTTTGTTTTTAGGGCCCAGTGCGATAGCAAATCCCGGTTTGCATAATACCACCAACGTGACAATATGGCTAGCCCCGTGAATTTCACGGGTAACAAAACTAGTTAGTTGTAAAAACAAATAATAGTCCAACAATTACAAAAATTATACCATTAGATTATCTATGAAAAGAATTTATAGTCATTTAATATTTTCCCTTATATTTTAAGAGATATTTAAATGAGTAGAGAGTGTCTTCAAAAGTGAGAATGTCATATATAAAAAACAAACATGAAGTTGCAGTCATTTGTTGCAACTTTCGTGCATGGATGTGTATGTGAATGCGTCTGATACATGCACACAAGTACACAACTCGGAAGTGTAGCTATATTGGTGAGAATCGTAAGAACAAAACAACAATAAGTCTTGCTTCAGACGGTCGGAAATAAGACGGACCAAATATCGGCAATTTTTAATAGAATGTAACCATTTAATGACAAAATATTATAACTAAAGTTATCATTTTTTAGCAGAAAATGATGGTAACATTTTATCAAAAAATAGTAACATTTTATCGTAAAATGGTTATATTTACTCCGTCTTATTTCATACGGGAAATAATCCGTCTGAAATAAGAATTTGCGAAAAAGCAATAAATAAAAACAACTTTATTGTCCTTATACTTTGGTGATATATCCCATCATATAATGTGAGTAACGGTCGACCAACAATTTTATGCACACATTAAGCACGTATATTAGTATATATATAAGTAGAAGACATATATTTTATATATCAATCATAAGCACTAAACATAAGATAATTATACAAAACACATAAGGAGAAAAACAATGCCGGATTGCTAATAATAGACAATTATCCTTATTAATCATACTTCATATCGTTTTAATTTAACGTTTTGTCTTTTCTATCTGTTATTAGTTTCGTGTTTCAGGCTTTGTTGTTGTTGTTGTTGTTGAAGTTGTTGGCACATTGCAGTCATCCTATTGTATGCGTCCATTGTTGTCGACTGCAGAGTGCAAAAGTCACCAATTACGCGATGCAACAAATAATGACATTTTTTTTTGGATTTTTCTAACGTGTGCCCAAAGGACACATGTTCAGATGCTTATTAGAGAAAGTAGGTTGAGATTATGTACTTACATGGGATTGACTTGCCAGAAACATTGATAAGGGGTCCTTTGGGACCATATTAGTAGGTTGGGATGCTACGCGATCACCCATATCTGTAGGAGCGGCGGCTAAGGACATGTAGGTAGCCGGATTTAGGACCGATTGGGTAGAAATCCCGGGAATGTTAGGTAGCCCCATCGGATTCATGTTCATATTCATTTGATCCATATTCATTCCCATTCCCATTCCCATCCCCATCCCCATGCCCATCGGCATCCCCATCGAAGCCATTAGAGACATTTGTAGTTGTTGTTGGAGTGCTAGTGGCATCATCATTTGTGGTAAACGCATAGTATTAAACATTTGAACTTGGGATTGGAGTTGCTTCATGTAGTCTATCACTTCATCTAGCATTGAAGCTTTGTCCACCTATGAAAAAAAAAACGGAAATTAAAGACTTGTTCATATATGCAATACTTCTTTTTTAACCACTAACATAACCGGCTTATCTAAGTCACCCAATAATTTTAATCAGATTAAAAAAACGAGTCTTCATTCTAACGCGTCACCCAAAAATCTTTGACTACATGAAGCAACTCCAATCCCAAGATTTTTTTCAAGATTTTTTCACTAATAGTAACAACGATTTATCAGATTATAATTAAATTATTCAGACACGAGATAAAGAATTCGTAAAACAACTAATTGACGATATATATACGAAAAAGAGGATCAAAGAACAATAGTGCATATCAACATCATATATGTATACGTTATTTACTAGGACATACTACCTTGTTATCAACTAAATATCTAGAATCTTTTCCCCGAACTTACGTCCAACCAAAGTGTGCTATGATTAATGATTCGTTCTTTACACGGAATTATCTTGCTAAGAAATTAATTATATATTCTTCCATAAACTAGTACGAGTAAGACACTTTCCATAAATAGAAACCCAAAATATTAATCTCCATGTATGTTGACTCTAATTGTAGAGGTGGTACTGTGGTAGACATGATCACTCAAGCTAATTAAGGTTCCCTAAGGCAAATAGCCAAATACTAAATAAGTAACCATATGTATATGTAAATTAAATGTTTTATTTACCCAGATTATCGTACACATCACACAATAAAAAAAATTATTTATATCATTGAATCATGGTAGATCAACTATTAACTTTACATTGTAATATGAGCAGTTAGTGGGGGTCAGATACCCTCCCAACATAACTAAGGTCATCCACTCATTTCTCCATTACAATTATCTGTGACGGGTTATATGACTAGATACAATATTTCTGAGTGTCAACACTTTTTTCTTACTAAGTTAAAAATGAGATTATTAATTTCGAATAACCATAGGTCCACAAGATAAAAAGAAAGGGATAATATATAATTTTTCTCTCTATATATATATATATATATATGTGAGTAAGATACATGCACTAAAACACAAGATAAAGATGTAGTACCACTAGATCGCCCGTCAATTTGTTCTTCACTCCTTATACGCCAACAATGTAGATTTATGTGGCTAGTGTCTTTTAACACTAAAATAAGTCACTTTAAGAAGATTCCTCATAACATTTTCGATAGAGTTAGTACGATAGTGATAACTTAACCAACAATATATCACATATATATATATACCACTTGATAATTACATTTTGGTGCTACGAGAATCGAATTCTAAATGTCAACGTTGTTGAAAATGAAAATTATGTAAATTTGATTATTCCTTAGAATCGTGTTCACCCTCTCAAAATAGCTCGGAGATTGAACAACTCTTTAACTCAAAATTGGAGACCTCACCGGCTAAAAGGAGGACCGGGAATCTAACTTTTTTTCTTTGTTATTATATTGCATTATAACATGAGTTGCCGCGGACATGTTGGTCATTTAACACTTTTTTTGGCAAAAATAAATTTTATATTTAAAACAAGATACAAATTTTATTATAAAGTTTAACTAAATACTTGTATATTTCAAGTGACGTAATTTGTTGAATGTGATTGTTGGTACCTGATATAAAAGTAACTTAATTTCTTTTGTTCTATAAATAAAAGTAATTTTATAATGAATTTAAACCATTTTCATTATTTCAAAACTATTTTGTTAATAACCATGCTCCCAAAATAATAAATTCGTGAGATAAGACAAACTAATGTTCAGTATACATTATCAAAAACAGATAGTTCGTTCCATTATTTTTGATATTCTTTGTCCTTCCATCACTCATAAATCGAGACGTCATAGAAAGTCAATAGGCTAGAAAATTACATAATTACTTTAGTTCTTGGTGCACTAATTTTCTTCATTTATTGAAGTAATGAGATGTTCGACTATTAGTATTTTTAATATGCTTACATACAATTGCTGACCAAATATTGTGTTGCATGCATTAACTTCAACTGGTTTTGGGTAAAAGAAATTCATCATAATTTCATCCTAATTGTAGTAATAAGCACAATAATTTGTGTCAAGACTCCTATACATGAACAGATCGGAAAGAATATTTTTTAAACCCTTTATTTCACTTATAATTTCATAAGGAATAGATTTATTTTATATAACTTTAGAATAAAAGGTTTTCCAAGAGGTTAACTAATTTATAAGAAAGTATATCTCTTAATTTTAACTTCTTGACAAACTTTATACACTATACTAGTTAGAAATTTCGCTAGTTATTCTTTAATAATCATTGAGCTTATTTCTTTTGGGACACAACAAAAGTTATATCAACAATCATTGACAGAATGACGTTTTTGAAATGTAGAAAAATAGTTGTTGAGATAATATTAGGGAAGCACGTATTATATATTAGTAGTCATAACATGACATATCATAAAAAAACAAACAATAATAAATAAAAGTTGTACCTTATTTGAATTGGGAACCAACTTTTGTAATGTCTTCATTCTTTGATTGATTTTATCTCTTCTTTTCTAACAACCACATAACAATATTGTTAGCTCTCGAAATCATGTCAATTATGACATTTTCATGACATAAGGTCGGGTCGAGACTAGGTCCGGGGATGCACTTGCAATGATTTATACATAACAAGCTAACAACAACAATTCAATCACACAATAATGATTCATAGAGGACCACTTTTGCACATGTTTTCGCTATTATTGTTTCGACAAGCAAAGATTACTACTTTTTTAGATGTCATATTACTTTTTCAATATTAATATCGGATTTTTTTTAACTTGTGTTCTTTTGATAACCTATCGTGCTAATTAATTGTGTTAATGTGGTAAAATTTACAAGATATTCTCATTAATCGTGGCAAAAATTATTAATCGTGGCAAAAATAACTCATTGGAATACAATCAAGAAAAACCTTTACAAATGAAATAAATGAGACGGTAAAAGCAAAAATGATAGAACATACTCTTTCAGATTGATTATGAACGGCAGCCGCCCTACTTCTTTTTGCTGATGAAGTTGCTTTTTTCTGATTATCCCCATGGTCAACTTTGTCTCTCTATATGAGTTATACAATTAGTTTGTATAATTATTTTAAATATAAAATATTTACGGACTTCATTATAATAAATTTTTTGATCAATTGTACTAAAAATTATGTATATCATTCTCCATAATCAATTTGGTTAAATTCTTTATGTCTAACTTAGTTACTCACTTTAAAACTTAATAATCTAAATAATCTAACTCATTAAGGGGAAATATGTACGTATATATAGCAAATCAAATAAAATATAATTTATAAAACGCGTATATATAGCATCAATTCTTTTTATATATAGCATTTCGTTAAATAAAAAGTTCTCTAAAAAGTATATACCGACCTAAATTTTATAAAACGCGTATGCCTGCATTAAATAATGAAAATAAAAAGTATATCAACTTAAAATTTATAAAACACGAATGCATGCATTAAATAATGATTTGCATCATATAAAACATAAATTACTATCCGTCTAAAGCTGAATACGGATAGTGTCCCTCTCACACAAAATGTAAGTGAATAGTTCAGGTGGGTGGTAAATGGATACCCCACTTGCCTCCCACTTGCATCACTATTCGTCTTCATCTTTAGACGGATAGTGACCGTCTACAGTGAGACGATAGTAGTCGTCTACAGTGAGACGGACTGTATATAAAATTTAAGGAAGAGATGCCAATGCATGCATTAAATGATGAAACAAAGAAAAAACACGTAGATTAGACTTGCCTGAGGCTTGCTATGACAAACTGAATCATGATCTTGATCATCAAATGTAACTGTCCTAGTAGTATTATCCAAAGACACGCCAATCGATGTGGATGTAATCTCATTATTTGTCATACTCCTCAATTGCTCACACGTGTCCTCTGGCCCTCTTTTTGCGCTTCGCCACCTGTCACTCCCTGACGCGCTCACGCTCCAATCCGAGTACCCTGGGACACCAATTCCCGCCGCGCTGCAGGACCCCACGCGTGTGGAGCACCCCTTTCCAGCCTTGCTAGCTGCCATGTCACGGGTGCTCGCTGTTGGAACTAGGGCATCCATGGGCGCTATGGATACTGGGGTGAGGTCTGAGGGTTTGTGGATCGTGTTAAGATTGAAGAATGGGACGAGGTCATCGTCATATTCACCTACGATTGGTGTGAGTGATAAGGGTAGTTTGTGAGTTGCTTGGTTAACTATTGATTCCAGAGTACCACGTACGTGTGTAGATGTCTTATCTGTCCATATACCTCCTACGTTATTTTTGCTTTGGAAGCGAGGAAGGCCGAGACCATGCATTGTTAATTGTCCATTCTCCCATGCTAGCTCCGCCATCTCATAGTCTTGTCTATATCAATTCAAATTCAAATCCTAATTATCAATTTAGCTTATTATAATAATAACACGTTATTTTTAATATTGAATACAAATTGAGATCAATTAAAACCCAATAAATTACTACGTAATTTGTGATAAAATATATATAGCAAGCTTTACGATAAAACAATAAATTAGTAAAATTATACGTCATGTCCAAGTATAAATATGAGAACTTACGTAGAAGTATCATGACCGGCCGACAAAGAAGCTGAGTGAGAGTGAGAGGTAAGTGACCTAGTAATTGTTGTCGCTGGTGGTGGTGGTGGTGGTGGTGGTTGTTGGACAATTGGTCGACAACCATCATCTAAGTCCCAATTAGGAACACATTGATTTTTATTCATTTTACAACTTAGTTAGAATGTTACTACATAGATCAATCGATCTACATTTTGTGGAAGTGAAGTGTATTATATGTATAGTATCGTAAACTTGACTCTCTGAATGAGAAGCATAGTGCGTGTGCAATTATAGACCATATGGTTTAGATTTTTATTATTGGGCCTTGGAAATTGGGCTTTATTTTTATTAAATTTTTGGACAGTAATAACTATTGGGCCTTTTATGAAATTGTATGCATATCTGAAAGTTTGACACATCATTTTATCATTACATCATTCAGTAGGTAAGCCCGTTGGTACTTGTTACTCCCTCCGTTCTGGTCATTTACTGTCCTTTGATTTTGGCACAAATACCAAGGAAAGAGGAGGGAGTTAATTATAAGATGACAAGTTGACTAAATTGAATGTGCAATCTTGAAATAGAAAGGACTACAAATAACTGAAACACCCAAAAATGAAAAAGGACAACAAATAACGGGGACGGAGGGAGTATATGATATCATCCCTAAAGATTGATTTATTTATTTTTGGGTTAGAAATGTTCGATTCTCCTCATTTGTCGGGTTCTTTTCTTCCTTTGTTTGTACAAGACTGACACTCTCTCTTACCTCGACTCTCCGATACGATGTCGTGTCTAATAATGTCGAGTAGTTGTATATGTCGAGTGTCGAATACGACTAGTTTATATATACTCAACGAATTTTCAACTTTTAGTGTGAAGTAAAGTGCTGAAGTGTCGATATCGTAGCAGACACGTGACACGACAGCGAAGTGAAGGGTTGGAGTATTATCTAAAGACATGCCAATCGATGTGGATGTAATCTCATTATTTGTCATACTCCTCAATTGCTCACACGTGTCCTCTGGCCCTCTTTTCGCGCTTCGTACGCTATTAATAGTTGTAAAACGAATCCAAATACACCTGTAGATAATTGTGAGTAAAAGTAGATATTAAAATATTTCATTTTACGATAAGTTTGTGTAAAACCGACTTATTGCAGTATTTCTCTATTTTCAAATACGCCCTCCAGTTGTCTTAGTTTCCTATAGTTTATTCTTTAACATGTATTTCAATCAAAAGTGAACAAAACAATAGGTTAAAAGTGAGAGAATACTGTACATTTAATCGAACACTAAGCCCTGTTTTTTTCGACTGAACTAATCGAATGGAGTCGATTTGATTGAAGCTGAACAGAGAGGTCTTAATTAATAATTATCATACGCTTTTGTTATAAGAAGAGCAACTCGCTATAAGAACGCCTCTAACTAATTGTCATATACGGAGTAATACATATTCTACACGATAAGCATGTATTTTTTGTTTCTCATAGCTTATATGATAAACTTAAAAAAAAAAAAAAAAAACAACTATCGAACTAAGCCAAACTAAACTGAAACTAAATCGAGCTGGAGTAAAAAGTTAATTTGTGAAGAGATAAGGCAAACTGAACTGAATTGAAAAAACTTAAGCTAAACTCAAATGATCTAAAATTAAGTCGGAAAAAACAGGACCTTAACTTCATATTGCTTTAGTTAAGCTCAGCTTCAGCTAAGACGATACTCCTTCAATTCAACTTCACACTATCACTTTGTTTTTTCACGTTTGTCAACACGTGTTTTACGCGGTAAATATCGTTAGCTACGTATTTGCAAAAATTATAAAAGTTAGATATTTATAATATACTCGTAAAGACGAATCAAACAAGA
>VHZZ01000018.1:462110-504630 GCA_009801015.1 Silene noctiflora
GTGAGAAGAATGAATGCTAATGGGCCATATAAGTGTATAACTGTGTCCATATACTGGTTAAGTCTAAGTTTAAGTTTTTTCTTTTTTTTTTTAATATAAAGGGTCTACGGGTCGGGTCCCGGACCCGAATATTTTTTAGAGGACCCATACCCATTCGGGTTTCAAAAATTCAGACCCAGACCCGACCCATTAGGAGGTCTGGATCGGGTCCCCGACCCACTGCCATCCCTAGGTGGGACTGAGGCTGTTGTGGATGTATAATTGAACACCTTGAAGATCTTGAAAGAAAAAAACAGAAACTAGGATATTTATTTGGCACAAAATAGTTCATACATGATTAGTTAGTCTATTCTTCTGAACAATATCTTTACGAACAATATCCCTACTTTGTGATCAAGTCTTTTAGATGTTGTTTGCCATAGTATCAAATCTTTGATATGGTTACGGCGATGAAGTATCAGTTGTTGAGATCTAATCTCGACAAAGAGGCCAATATCACCTCGAAATGTGGTAAAATGCGTGTGTGATAACTGCAAAACCTTTAAAACTCAGTCGCGAATCAATGTTACGGTTGATATGTAAAATGTGTACAATATTGTTATTTATGTAGATACCCCTATGGGATGTTGTCGGTCACTCGTACTGGGGTGTCAATCAGAGAGTAATTTTAGAGAAACCTGCATCTCAGTTCTCTGTCAATGTAGATGTGATTGTATGAGGATTGCACATTTATTTGGCTTTTCTGACTGCAGAAAATGGCGGGAACAGCTCCACCAAGAGGAAGTGCAGCAGCTGCAGCAAGCCTGCGAAGGAGGAGGACAGCAGGAGGAGGGGCAGCTGGCGGTGCCTCAGGGACCATGCTCCAGTTTTACACGGATGATGCCCCTGGTTTGAAGATTTCTCCAAATGTGGTTCTCATGATGAGCATTGGGTTTATCGCGTTTGTTGCTCTGCTTCATGTTGTTGGTAAACTCTGGTTGGTCCAGAAAAACTGAATAAGGCTGAACCGCACGCATAGGTTATTTTACAGGCAAATTCGAGTTTCACTTTTAGAGAAGTTTTGAAGTTTTTATTTTCTATATTTCACTTCATTGTGACTTTAATTTACGTGAATCTATGATGTTCTACCAATACCTATTCGTAATTTGCGTTTTAATTCAGTGCCTGTGAGATGGTTTTCATAGAAATTTTGTTGCGATCTGTAATTTAACTTACCCTTCTCCGACAGTCCTGACATGAAACAATTTTGTTCTTTACTGGTAATTAGTGGTCTATGCAACAAGTTATCATCGCTTGAATGTTGTTAGACGGTTACAACTTTGTTTTCTTTTCTAATTCCGTTGCTATTGTAAGTTAAACATGCAGTTTAATGAGAGTCTAAAGCAAACACAACAGCAAGAGGCGTATACTCCAAAATCTATCCTTAAACTGCATGTTTCACTTAACAAGTGTTCATTTACGTGCACGCTCATTTTTGAGCATCTTAAGCTGAAGATACTTTTAAACAAGACGAACTCTCTTATTCGTAGCTACTACAGATTATCTCCATATTTACGTGCTCAATACATTGCGACTCGGGCATAATAATAACTCCTAAATTTGGCCGTAGCCAGCTTTGAATTTTGCCATTACTGCAATGGTCTGAAAAATGATCCATTTTAGAACGGTAAAGGACAATGGTGACCAAATTAAATAATTTACAATTGATAAGTTGGTAGAAATGTTTCAAGGGCTAAGATTACAGTCAACTGTTGTAAAGATACACATCTCAGTTTTTGACTGCACCGAGGTAAAATCAACTAATAATGTACAAACGCTATAGAATGTGAATGACTGGTTGCAATGGAAATACATTTTTACAGGGTGTCTACTACGACTAAACAACTCCTTTCGTTGATTCAAGAATGACTAGTCATTTACAGACGAGATGAGAAGAGACTGGCTAAAATGCAGCTACAAAGTGACTACGAGAATAAATTAGTACTTCAGTGTACACCATCAGGCAATGCTCCAGAACCAACCATGTTTTCATTTACAGGCTTTGGCCCCCCACATGATCTTGAGACCGACTCAAATAATTTCTCGATTTCAGGAGCACACCTTGTGAAACTTTGGGACCAGAAGTAGTAGCTTGGGTTCTATAGAGAGCACCAAAATTAACAAATAAATTTATAATAACAGCTAAATAAAACAAGGTGTAATTCAAGATTATGTTCAAAATGTTACCTTTATAAGTTCAATGAACGTAATTAGAAGACCCCATGGATGTGGTCTATTCACAATAAGGCGTTCCAACAGTACTCTGGTGATTTGTTCCTTAATTATTTCCTGCGGATGGTAATTCAGGAGTTAGGACCCATCAACATCTAACAAAAAAACCCTTGTTTTTACAGTAATTATTGTGTGAGACGGTTCATTTGCATAATAAATACTCCTTGATTGTTAGCAATAAATAAATGAATGAATGTTTATAGAAAAGGCCGTCTTATTCTTGATTTTATGTTGTTTTTACCGAGTGGGACAGGAGATGAGATTCCACTATGGCACATGCCAGTCGACCTTAACCGCAACATCTCCACCAGTCAATTAAAAGTTGATGTATGGCGGAGGAGGTCGATTGGTTATAACTTATGAGTCGTGTTCTGCGGGGTTGCATGTGAGATTGCAAATGGTTGGATATTAGTGGTTGGGTGGGAGTTAGGAGAGATTACACGAGTGGTCTTTAGGAGTAGGGTTACATTACAATGTGCCCAATAGAATCGGAAATATCACGATAAAACGAAGTAATAATGTAATATAGCTATATAGGCTACAGGCCAAGGAGGATAAGTTTCTATGACAAAGTACCCGTATGGCCGTATCAGGAAACAAGGCATCTATAACATTTATGCCAGAATTTCGTCATGCATAAGCGATCAACTCAACAAACAGGTTACAGAACACAGCAAACAGAATAAAAATACCTTTTCTGGCTGAGAAAATAAGTGGAGCATGATGAAAGAGAAGTAATGTGTGTGAGTATTTGGATAGCGCAATTGGTTAGCAATGGCATTTAGGAATAGATAGCGGCCCTCAGTATCCAAATCTTTGATTAAAGATTCAAAAATTGCTAGTGCCGCGTTATCGACTGATGGATCCGCACTACCTGACTGGGTTTGAGATCTATTTCGAGCCTGAAGCAGCTGAATAGCCTGCAGGGAAGAAAAGACCAGTAACCAAATGTCAATAAAAGGTACTTGGTAGAGACACTTGCCATCCCAGCGCGTAATGTGCAGACTATAGCGAACATTTCACATGAAACAGCAAAACTAAAGACAAGAACAATAAACAACAAATATAGTTTAAAAACTTGGAAAAAATACATTAAACCTAAAATAACCTTAAAACCTGGCCATCTAGCAGCCATAGAGATAAATGAGAGGCAAGGCCGGCCCTGGGCATGAGCAACCCGTGCGGGCGTAAAGGGACCCCAGGCTTTAAGGGGCCCAATAACTGTTAATAATATCCGCCATGGGATATTATCTTTTAAGTGCAGTAAACATATTGACAATAGGTTGTAGCGTAGTGGTTACTGGTGGGTCAAAATAGTGCCTCGATATTTCTTTTGCCTCAGGTTCGAATCACATCTAGGCTTAGTGACTTTTATTTATTCATTCCTTTGACAAATTTTGTTTACTCCCCTACCATTTTCTAACATAATTTAGGGGATGTATCAAATTCCAATTGCGCGCATTAATGTGATCGTCTCACATACTTTTTTGTTGGTTGATAGAGTATTTTATGTGATATGTATTCTACACATTAGATAGATATCACGGTTTTTCATTATGGAAAATTAAATCATTACTATTACAAATAAAGTTGTGTATGATCGACCCCCTCCATAATATTATCGGTGTCCCGCCATTTTAATCAAAGGTAAGCAAATGATTGACGAAATATTATGACCAAAAGTAATACTATATTACTATGCGTTTCTAATGAATTTCCAAAGCTACCGTACTTTAGAAAGACAAATGCCAATTTACCTTAACTATCATGGGCTCATGGCTGGTTAGTATTTTAGTATGGTGTAACTATTGTATTTTATTTACGGGTATGTTTAGTAAAAGTCGTCTGCTTTAGAGTGAATAAAATACTAGACAAAGCGTAATATAATTATATGTATATACATAGGGCCCCGGTTTCAAGTTTGGCACAGGGCCCCCAAACTCTCAGGGACGGTCCTGATGAGAGGGATTAATAAGAGTAAAAACTTAAGTAGAACCAAATCTTCGTCTTCCAATAAGTGTAAAAACTTTCCCCCTATGTTTGGATACATATTGAGGGAAGGGGAAAAGACTGGGGAGGATGATGGAAGGGCGAGAAAAGGAGCACAGACCATTTCCCCCCTTCTGAGCCAAATTGAAATCCTCCCCCCATGAGATCTTTTTTCCCTCCCATCCAAATCCCTCCCTATAAATCTAAAAAAAAAGCGAATTTACCCCCATTCACTATAAATCTCCGCCTCCAAAGTCCAAACAAAGGTTTATGATTTGGTTGAGTTCACATTCAAAAGAAAAACTGTAAAGAAACATCAAAGTCCAAACCAATTACCTGCATCCCAACATAAAGCACAACAGAATTGATCAGCGGCACATTGTAACGAGTCCCAGCATGTGAAACCTCATTGGGTGAAAGTAGCAGTCTGTGCTTCAGTTCTTTCAGAAGGGGACCCTGTTTTGTCTGCAGAATATCGCGAGAAAAATCAAGGACAATAATGACATTCACTGTCACAAGAATTATTGACATGTACGCAACTCAACAACAGTTTTACTTATCAAAGAAACAACTTACCCTGAGATACTCATCAACATCAGCTTTCATCTGCTTCGCTTTTAGAGCCGCGTCAACGTCGGACAAAATACGAGGTGCTTGGCTCATCTCTGCCAGTAAATCAATCTGCAGAATCGAGCTCCAAAAGGTTATAGATCTACAGAACGGACACGAAAATACTCAAGTCACATAGAATCAAGAATGAACCTTCAAATTTGGAGTTGATGGATCAGGAAGTCTCATATTGCAAGGAAATGCACTGAGGATTATATTTCGCATCTGTATGCAGCTAGATGGAATGACATCACAAAAGCTAAAATGATAGTCACACAAAAATTCCGGAAAATCGTGCAGCAACACTAGCAGCACTCTGAGAGTTCCTTTGTACAAAAAGCGAATCTTCAAATGCAAAAGGAAAAAACGTCAATACATACATATAGAACAGACATATAGAGAAATGTTTTGCTATTAAAAAAATACAGACCAGCTCTCCAAGTTCAGCATTTCTCAAGAAAGGCTCCATGAACTGAAACAAGTCCATTAACAAGCGATGTAGTAGAGGCCAACCCTTCTGAGCATTTCCAGTCAGCAATTTCGGCATGAAAGTCCTGTGACTCACGAGCTCAAGCCAAGCAAAGCTGAAACATGAAAGAAAGTGTGAAACTTATAAAAAGAGACGCTGTAGTCACCCACAAAGAAGAAAAGAGAAAGCAAGAAGCTAATACTAAATACCGTGATTCATGCATCACGTAATTGAAGTGCCAGTTTCATGACTAATCAACAGGCACAGAACTATAAACTTGTATCATGTACATATCAGGATTGCACTAAAAATACCCAGCATACAAAAAAAGGAAATAGTATACAGACATTCCTAATTTTCATGAATAAACCAAGACTGTTTAGAGTCGGGGCCAACAAAAAGAACACCACTAGTAGATCAGGAACTTTATACAAAGTCAAAACAGTGATTTTGAAAATCACAAAACGAATCAAGTAGACTGAGAAGACGTTTTGCTTCTGATATATTAGAACTCAGTCAATAGGGCAATGTCATGCACTCATGCCTTATGCAAAAAAGAGAATTTATTTTAAAATGATAACACCTATACCACCAATAGATAGTATCTTCCCACAACAGTGATAAAAAATGTTGTGAGCACCTACAGCAAGGCTAGGCCCAGCCAAACACCCTATTTTGCCCCAGGCACGAGCCTCACTTGAAGGTGCTATTCCATAATTAATATACTCCCTCCTATTCTGTTGGATAGCGACATTTTCCTTATTTGGCATATCAGTGGAATTGCCACATTTATATTTTAGTCATTTTTGTGTAAAATGTCCTTACTTTTTCAGGTGAGACCCAGTTCACTCTCACAATGTTAGTATTTGTGCCAAAACAAAATGTTGCAATTCCATATAATAGGAAGGAGTACCAGGTAAAGAACCCATGATTGTCGAGCACTGCTCAAGAGATAACCACAATGCGTACTGAATAGACAGAGGAGCCTCACGAGGTTGTGAGGATTGACGACAATACATAACTTTTTAACAGAAAAGAGATATAGAAGGCATAAAAGCTACACTCTATACATACCTGAAACCTGGTACTTTCAGGGGCTGCAAAGCATGGAAAGCATTTGCAAAAAATGACAAAACCTGCAATCATAAAGCCATGTCAATTATGGAAAGCTAAGTGACCAAAACACAGCAGCTGCCGAGAGATGAAACTGGAAAGGGAAGCCATAAGGACTATATATTAAAAACTACCTGAAAGTTAACCCCATCATGGACATCTATGGAACCAATGTCTAACAACCAATTTATGAACAGCCTAAAATAAGGCCTCGGATTAAAATCCTCTTTTTTCTCATCAGCGTCTTTTTGGATGGATCGTACAGTGACTGTTAAAATCTACGTGCAAAGATCCAATATACAGAATTAGTCTAACGTAGTTAAAACAACTAACTTGGGTTCAATCTTTACAGACAGGTGGAAATTCCATATGTAAGTTCACAAGTATACCTTTGGTAAGAGAAAAAGCTTGCTCGATCCCTGGTCGACAGGCCAATACTAGAATGATAAAATAAGGCGACGTCAGATAACAAGAACCATACAAGTAACAGAAAATCAGAAAAGAAAAGTAAAATACCTTTAATATTGAATATACTAGCTTAGCATAAATATCAATAGCGAGAAAGGGTGTATGCACTTGTGGAGATTTTTGCATCAGCTCACCAAAGTGCGACACAGAAATTTCCTAAGGCAAGGAGCAAGTTAATACAGGGACAAAGATACTGGTGTCAAATATATTCAAATTACTAGAGAATGAGACAAGTATGCACCAAAAGAACGCGGAAGAAGCGTTCTGTTTTATCATCTCCTCTAAGAAGACCAATTTGATGTAGATGTAACATGAATTTTGTGCAGGGAGCATCATTTCCAGCTGGCAGTTCACTTATACGGTACCATTCAGCAAACAATGTAGAAACCTGCAAGCCAATATGAACCCAATATTGTAGCATCTGGAACCAAGACTCGCCAACCTATGCTAAAATTTCTCATACCAGCTAATGTTTCCCGCACATGTACCACTGAATTACATGCTCATCCAGACATAGAAAAAGGAAAAATACCATTTTGCAATACAAGAAACCCAATCTCTGAACATGTCATCCTCTTACTTGTTCCTATTACAGCATTCCATGGATAATATTTTATTCACAATGTCCCTATCCTAGACTCTAAAAAATGAAGCAGGCATCTTTTAAAGCAAGAATTAATTAAGAGATTTAAGACTACATGCACATGGCCGAAGGCCCCAACATTCAAGTTTGTAATTATCAGCCTAAAGCACAAGAAATTAAACATCTTGAAAATGAACTACTTGTTTTCACAGCAAAGACGAATGATACCTGCTGCTGGAAGCTAGAGGCCTCCGGCTCCATGACCTCTACGTTGTTAGAGTCTCCCCTACTTGCCATTGACTGTAGAACCTGTAAACAATATATAAAAATGTAGTTGAACGTGTGATTACCCACAAGGTCACAAGTAACATAGTAATGATATTCTTAGGCATGTAAAATGTAAAATTGTCTGAAATGATACTTCTTAGGCATCGCAAATTCCAAGAAGATCAAAGCCCTAATACCAAAAATGATTTGTTGACACGAATCATCCTTAGATCTAATCATTGAATAATCACAAATCCCAATAAAAATTCCAACACAAAAAATTAATAGTAGTCTTCTGACCAGTCACCCTAAAATCAAATGCAAACCTTTTTGTCTCTAGTAATCCTGTTCTTATCATCCTTTACAGTGACGGGGCTCGGAAGGCCACTCGCAGTAGCCGATGGGTTCTTTACAGTTTCAACTAATTGCTGCAGTGACTCGGGGGACCCAGGCCTAGTGGCAAGCTGATAACCACAGTAAAAAAAAAGTTTAGATGAATTATGTAATTGAGAGCCAAGCATAAACAAAAAGGGAATGCGAAACCAACCTTGGCTAATGCATCAAATAAATTTTGGAGCTCTGAGATGGCCTTAGGTTCTTCTTTCTTCAATGTTTGCAGAAGGGAGATCGCAAATTCAGTTGCAGCTTCTGTATAACAAAGTAATTCATGATATAAAACCATTTTAACATCTTCAGCAACAATAGAAAAGGATACAAAAATATTCTTACTATTTCTTCCAGCGTCAAGAAGCTTTATCAAATGAATGTTATATTCTGCCAAATTAAGTAACTCCCTCCTGATAAGGCCAACCGTTATATCCCTGTTGAACTTACGTTCCTCATCTGAATAAATCACCTAAAATTTACAATCCGAAATTCCATTAAATTCCGAATAAAATACTCCTTCCTATTCACCATTTTCTTCCCCTTTCCTTTTTGCACAAGAAATAAGAAATTGAATTTGGACCACACAAAACACTATACCCCACATGCTATTGAATTTGGACCGTACAAATCAACCCAAAAAAGGAAATATGGAAGAAAACCCGAATAATCCGTTTAAGGAAATAGGGAAGAAAATGGTGAATAGGAGGGAGTAACACACAAATCAGGAAATAAAACAACTCAATAAATGTTCACCCAAAGCAGATCCATATACATACCCAAGTAGTAAGCTCCTTCACCACATGCTTGCAAACATCACGAATAGCAGCCAAGATAGCAAGATGAGCATTAACATGGAAACTGTTTCCTCCACTCTCATATAAAGCTTTGAATACCTGCACAGTGATACATATAACAAAATTTATAACAGAGACATAAATCATATCAACAACACAGTCAACTCATAAAACAATCTCTGGCACCTTTTGCGCCACAGCCAAGGCAGCTTCATCTCGATTACCACATTTCAGAATCATTTGTGGAACTTCTACAATAATTGCCTGAAGATATAGAAGAGAAATTAGTTAATAATGGCTCCAAATAATCAACAGAGTAAATATGCAGAAGATTCCTCTTCCATGAATAACACAACATTACCTGAATTTCTGATTCTTCGTTCTCATTAGCTATTGCGGCATCCAGCTGAAAATGATCAAACAATAAAGATTCAAGTGCATAAATTTTTGAAGAGAAACAATAAAGATTTAGCTAATTTTGATCAAACAAAAATTTCCGAGTGCAAAAATGGACAATTGTTGCACAACAAGATATCAAGAAAAGGCAAAAAACGAAAATACAGTCCAGACCCCAGAAGATGGACTTATATATAACCTGCGCATCAGTTTAATAGCAGGGTGAAGAGAAAGATATCACAATAAAAGAAAAGTCCACATTCATAAAAGTAACACTTGGAAAAAGAAGCAGTGGTCTTCAGGGGCTTACACTCTCTAAGCCATGCTTAGAAAAAGACATATTGACATAACAGTGTATGTACAACTTTCAGTGCGACCATCAACCAGGCAAGCAACAGGAAGTCAAAAAAGAAACAAAACAACAAGCAGTGATGGTATGACCTTCAACAAAACATATGATATTTGGCAGATAAGAAGCAAAAGAAATGATAAATGATAAATGACTGTGACCTTCAACGCAAGCATCTGATATTTGTCCAGGGCATCTTCAGTAGCCATAGGTTCGGAAAGACCTGTTCCGAATGATGCAGAACTCAGAGATGGCAGCTGTGAGCTACCAACAGGCTCCTGGAAATACAAATGCAGAGTCAGCAAGTGAATAAACTTCATCCTTCAGTATTAAGAGAGAAGATAATAAGAGCTTACACTTGGGACTGCTTCAACTGATTGTGCTTCCAGAGTTGGCGGGCTCAAAGAGGACAGGAGCATTGAATCAGCCTCGAAACGAAGAGGAACTGAACTTTCAGAACTTCTTATGTGGTTTAGCGCAACAGGGCTGAAATGAAAAGGTTAACGAGCACGTGTGAGATAGCCACGACAAAATACAATCAACTAACAACGATCTTAAGTTCAATGATATGGACCTGCAGGATATTGAACCAGTATCTAATACTAAATTGATCGGAATAGAAAAGAAAATATTGTTTAGACCAATCCAAACGAGTGACTCACTTGAATCAAACACACTTTGAAATCCATTAACAACAACATTTAAATCCGTGAACGGAGTGCGTAGTGTGCAACATGTAACAGCCTCAATTAGGCACACAAATCAATAATATCAAATAGATTAGGAATGGACAAATTCACTGTTACTGTAGAAGTTAAAAGAACACCAAAGGAGTAACACTCATTTAAATTAAACAAAAACCTGAACAACTGAGCTTGAGATTTTTCCATTTCCTCTGGTACGAGATCAATATGCTGAGCACCCACACCAAAGCTACTGTTTCCTAGTCCAGAGGGATATACAGTTGAGCTTATTTGCCCTGAAGAAGTGCTGAATGTGGGTGGGAAGTTACCACCATCTGATGAAGGAAGATGAGTAGCATTAGCGGTCTGAATAGATTGCTGATTCTGCCAAGGAAGGCGAACAAAGTCCTGCAAACAAAAGTAGAGGCCAAGACAATAACCAGCACAAAAATCAGAAATACAGGCAATAAATTAGAAGTAAAAAGACACATAGTTACCCAAAGCAAAAAAAAAAATTGAAACAAGCGCCGCATAAGCTATACCTGATAAACACGCTGCTGAGAATCAGACAAGCGTCCAGGAGTAGGACGCAAAGTTTCTGGTAGGACACCCATGCCTTGAGCATATATGCTAGCATCATACATAGAGGAACCAACATTTTCTCTATGCTTCCTTCTCAAAGAAAGTTGTTGTGAGATTTCCCCATCAATCATTTGAACGGCCTAAAACAAACCATCACATATGTCACTAGAAACCATACAACATTCTATTAACAAGAACCACAAAATGAATCTCGAGCTAAACACGTGAAATGAACAACCAAAAACACTCGACTTATGAGAGAGGTAGGGCTGAACAGGACAGGAAACATCACATTTGAAGGAACATATTGGGAGAACTGAGAAGTACACAGTTAAATATACCAGAAAACCAAAGAAATATATCAAACAGAGTCAGTAAGTTAAAATCGCTTTAAAAAGTAAGCTTTCATATATCCAAAATGATGAACTTGATAAAAACCGATATGTCCAAAACTACGGTACTGGCAAAATCACCTTTAGCTGAAAGGCAGTGCGTTATCAAATCGTTTTGGGACAAAAATAAGATGCACAAGAAACAACCTCAGACGAAAGTGTAACCATTAAGAAGATGCCAATCATGATGATGTAACTTGGTCAGACAGGAAAATGAAAAAAAAAAAAAAAAAAATGCACGCAGCAGAGAATTAACATCTAACCCTCTCGGTCGCAGCATTTTCAATTAAGGCACAACCCAAATCAAGGTTATCATTGGTTGCAAGTTGCACTGTTTGCTCTAACACATCTCCGATACCTAAACCCTGCAGCAAGCTGCGAAGCTGACTAGAAATTGAGGCACGGAGAGGTTCCTGTAACAGAAAGTTAACAATGAATATTCCAGCAATATTGTCACGACATTGAAACAGCAGATTAAAATCTAACCTTGCAAGTTACATGAGCTAGGCTACCAGCAAGACTAGCAACCATCAGATGTGCAGCATTGAATATGCGACTTTCGTCCGACTCGAATGCATAGTCCTAAGCCGAACAATTTGACGTAAGAGAAGTGACAAAAATAGTTTTTCCACAATAAATAAATATGAACCTTAATTCACAACCATCATCAACAGCAGACCGACCTTAATGACAAGCTCTTTTGTCGTCTGAGTTGCAATGGAAACACTACGCTGCACTATACCATTTACTATCTCTTTATAAGCTCTATCCATAGCGAGTGGAAGCACTCTGCAAAGATAGATATTAAATCAAATAAAAACCAAGGAGACTAATAATCACAGTCAAGCCCAAGAAAGATTGAAGATATGTCATACAAACCTTTGAAAATGAGGGCCCAAATTTTGAAGCTTTGGGTTCACAACAACATGTGATCCTATATTAGGAACTGATGAGGGTAGCTGAACAAAAGCATAAGTTCCACAGATTAGCTAGCAAGCAAGAAATACAAAGCAAATAACAACTCTATTATTCTCTGTTCTTTTTAGTGAAAAGAAAAAAATTAATTGAAGACCATTAGTGACAGCATGTCTACTTAACTAACAAACAGGCCAATTGCAATAAGGACCTCCCATATTCGAAAATATAAAACCATACATATAGACATTGGTGACAGACATTGGTGACATTAATAATTTAATTATAATAGAGACGCGTTATTTTTGTCGTGTGTTGCAAATAATATACGACAGCCATTTAGAAATCAGCTCTATTAGAAGAGACATATAGACAAAGTATTTCAAACAATGATGTGCACATCTGAGATGTGAGTATTTTGCCATACCTGCCCCACGTATGGGGATTGAGTTTGGGTAGGTTGTTGCACAACAGGAGCAGAAGGAAGTGGATCAGAAAATACTGTAGAAGATAAGTTGTCATCCTCGACCAAAGTAGCGGCAGTGGTTCCATACTGCACAGCAAATACAATATATCAGAAAGAACTCACGTATTTACGAAATATATGCAGGAAAAAGGAAGGTAGAAATGCAAGTGTATACAAACCGGAGAGATTTGATGTGTGTGACCACCAAGCTGAGATGGAGTAGATACCTCAAGAGGCAATTCAACCTGGTTCAAAGCCGTAAGTACCATAGATTTATCGTCGACTGTTGGCTGTGGTACACCAACATCTTTGTTCGAGAAATCTGGATTTCCTTCGATTACCCTGACACGTTCTCTTAAAAGAGAACTTGGGGTCACATCTTTAATCGGAACGCCAAGATTTTTGAAAAGTACCTGCAGTAAGCACCAACAGCATAACAACAGAAAATTACTACATTACAAACATTGCACAAGAAATGGACTAGGTCAATGAATTATCACAAAGCAATTTTCAACTACGACTTAACAAAAGCAATCGACATGTAGAAACACTGACATGTAACAAATCCTACCTCGATATCAAACTTGAGATTCATTTTCAAATTTGGCATTGCATAGATCTCAGCGAGTAAAGCAAGAATACCCATCGTCCATGGATTAGGGGGTTGATAAGCCAGACTACTTTGACATGGCTCCAGTATCTGCAGCAACAGCAGAAGTAAATAATTAAACGAAAGCAGCCCTGTGGGAAATTTAGGTGATCTATTTTCACTGTATCTAACTTAAAATTAAGGTGACTCGGGGAGAGAAATTAGTCATAGGAAGAAGGACCCAGTACCACAACGATTTCTTTTTCAAATGATAACAACTAACAAGCATAGTACAAGATACTTAGTGGTTATATTGATTTAAGGACACCAAGGAGAGAATAGTACTCCATATTATATAAACCACAAGTCCACAAGGGATTTCTTGGAAGATAAAATCATACAAGATACTTGGTGGTTATATCTACAACAAGATAAAAATTCATATTCCAATGAGAGTTAAGCACTAGACTCCAACCATACAGCTACTTCACAAAGTAGAATTTGAAAGATATAATGATTACCTTGGAAGTAAACGGAATCACAGCAATCATTAGCCCCTTCTCGTAGGCCTGGAAGAAAGTATGGCATGAATAAAATTGATTTAAGCTATGCAAAAGAAAAAAAAAATACAGCTAACTTAACCAAGGACATGACAACATATTGAACACCAAAATTTGGAGCACATATTTTAACTTTTTAAGCGTGCATATACTATCATCACAAAGAAAATTCAAATAAAAAAAAAGAGGTAAAAGAACACATTTCACCTCTATAATTAAAGATTTGGGATCAATGTCGCGTGCCCTTAAAACCTGGTTTCTACCAATTGTAAGCTTCCCAAGCCAGCTGCCCAAATTCTTTAGTAACGAACGCTCTTCTGAGCTAGACTTTATGAGCTCAGAACCTAGTAGAACCTGAACAAACAGAAAAGAATATCAGGTAATCAAAATTAATTCAACATGTTTCACAAAGTAATTGAAACATTTAAGACAGCCAACCTTGCAATTCTCATAAGTTGCTTGAACAATTTCTTTGTTTAAAGCTTTTGAGTTGAACTTGTCCAGAAACTTCAGATATAACTCGTGAAAGTTTGGCTCGATGCTTGCCCTGCAGTGACTTCAGAATGTCACAACACTTGCGAGACATAACACTAGACAGGAAAAAATGTGGGGAAGTAATGTTTGAGAACTCAAAAGAGCAGGAGGAAGATTGTGAATTGTGACCTTTTCATCACCATATACTGCGCAAACCAAGGATAGTATTGCTCCTTCAGAATTTCAGAGAATTCTTTGGCTTTAGCTTCAATATTAGCTGAAGAAATGTTGTTGATTATAAATGAAATTTTGTCTTGAACCTCGGAAGACGGTGCCTGTGAATAGAATGAACATGAAATAGATGTTAAACATCAAAGAGAAGAAACCTCCAGTGACAAACAAAAATGCTGGTAGACATGAAAGATGTAATATATCTTTCCCTTCCTATCAATACACTAAGTAGTCCATTTTCTCTGCTCTAAAACTAGCCAGAATAATGTTGAAATCAAGTGTTTTTCAGGAAGATTGTCAATTTCATAAAGACGAGCCAGAAGGTGGCTCTAGAAGTTTGACAAAGATTATTTTCATTGGATAGTTCTCTGAAATAGGCTTTGGCGCTACGTGCATGGGTTTTCTATGTATAAATTTACTCTTTTAAAATTGAAGCTTTTGTGATTGTTATTTTGTTAGTTTTAGTATTTAAGAGAACCTTCTGGCAAGATTTTATGATCAATGCCTTTTATCTTACAATCATGACAAAATTCTGCAATTGAACCATAATGATTATCAAGACTTTCAGAGTTTCAAGATGATGCATTGTGTCTCAAACAGGCTCAAAAAGTAATCATTTAAAAGAGAAATTGGCCCCAAAAAAGAGTGATGTATTCCATCTTGAATGATATATGTCATCATATTGACCTGATGTAAAAAATATGTTCTACTTGAAAAGGTTACCATCGTAATTTCCAATCATAGTGTTCGCATATTTAGAATAATAAAAAACCCTCATATTGTAAAGAAAGAATTTTTCCTATATTGTATGGGGAACAATATTTTTGCTTTTTGTATCAAAGGATAGTCAATCACTCAATTGCATATGCCGTATATAATACTAATATATTATATTTTGTTTAAATATGAAACTTCACTATCCAATCAATAAGTGACAAATGTCAATCAAAGAAGCCCTTAAATTCCGTACATTAGTACATAGTATTGATTTAGATGGAATGAAATAAACAGCCCATGAACTGTTTGCATTTGCAATTTTCAACACAGTTTTCATTATGGGTCATTCGAAATGAACTCTCCATATGGGTGGGGCTGCAAACATCCAAAACAAGTACCTTATTTTGTTCAGAATGACAAGAACAGTAAAAAAAAAAAGAACATGATGGAATACATTCACAGACCACAAAACACCACTTAGCAAGCCAGAAATAAAGCCAAAAAATAGAAGGAACACAAATATGAGCTATTAACTACCCCAGGCAACAGAAAACTAAGAAATGGGAATCAAGGCAGATTATGCACAAAGACAATTGAAAAATACCTCAATTGGAGTTTCTCTGCGTTCAGCAGCAGCTTCAAGTGTCTCTATGTTCAATGCAGAACCAAACCCTGCATGGGATCAAAGAATTTTGGAATGGATATAAATGTTAGCAGCAAATGTCAGAGAAGTCAAGTACAACCTGGAGAAAAAGCTCTAAGGAAACAATATAAAGATATTACTTGTGGTAGACCCTCGGTTACGAGAAAATGCCGAGGAAATTGATAGCATCCCAGGGGCACTTTGAGCACTTTGTAGCTATTAAGGGGAAAAAAAAATATGTTAGCTTTCTTCATTGTTGACCTCATTCCATCCTGTAAGCTGAAACAGACAAACCTTGGGCAAGCTGACACTGTCAGCTGAAGATGTTGCAGTAGGTTGAACTGAAGCAGCTATAGGTGGTTTTGTGAAGCTGTTCGTAGTAGTCGAAGCCTTTGCTCCATCTTCAACCAAAGCTGATTGTCGCGGCTGAAACCGAAGAGATGATGAGAGTTGTTGCCCGGGGTGTGAACTATTAGATCCAATCAACTGCAAAATACAGATGAATCATTATAAATTATGCACACCTTGGAGATGGGTCCAAACCAGGACAGACTATTTTCAAAGATAAACCAAAACTATATGAACAGATCATAAAATGTGTCAAACTATGATTGTCAGACAATGTGGCATTACACGGTATTGGATGCAGCAATACAGCACTGCCTAATTCAGTGATACCTTCGTCTTTAAATAAGTTTCATTTCTTACAAGTTCAGCATCAACAAAAAAATAGAGTTTTACAGTCTGAAGACAGAACCTGGCACTCTGGCAGTTTAAAAGACCCAGGTAGCTTTTAGGGGGTGTTTGGTTGGAGCTTTTGCAATGGATGGGAATGGATTTAATTCATTCTAGTGTTTGGTTGAAGGGTTTTGGAATGGAGTTAGATACCCAATGGATTCTAACTCCATTCGAACCCCTTGGAATCTCATACTCATGTATACACCCAAGTTTCTAACTCCATTCCACCTATTACTATACTCAATTCATTCCAAGATCGAACCAAACACTTGTAAGCAAGTATGGGGTTCTAACTCTATACCTCTATGGTATCATAATCCATTCCGATCTATTCCGATACTTTGAACCAAACGACCCCTTATATTTTTAGGAGAGGGGGAGATGAGATTCCTTTTTCTATTAAATTATCAAATTTGATATACTCATCACCATGTTGTCATTTGAATAATAAAATATGTGTATGTGATTCCCCATCCTGTCTCAAAAGATATATTCATGTATACACTAAGGCGCTCGAACAAAAACTGCACTTCTTAGTCTAGAAAAAGATGATCTGTCAATCCTGTGATCTCTTTGCATTATACTCTGCATTTTCATTAGAACCTAATTCCAAAACATCCTTTAAAAGTTGGTAGACTACAAGCACGCAAGATGACGGAAATAAGCCTCATACAAATCAATTAATTATATGTACAGTATTATAACTATTGCTACTATTAGCTGCTTGAAAAATTCCTGGTTAAAAATTCAAATGAGTAGGTGACATGCCCATATTCAAGAACATAAAATTAGCACATATTCATATAAAACCAACTCCTTTTGACTGCATGGGGCCTAAAAAGGATGACAATTTCAGTCCCCTTTTTCAACCACTTAGCAAAGTGTGCCAATATTGATCCCCTGAGTACAATTACTCGCGGTCAATCCCACTTAATAAGGAGGAAGTAAATGCAAGCGTGAGAAAATAAAACCGTTCACTTTACCTCATTAACTGTTGTCCCCAGAGAAGACATGTTAAGTTGGTCAACCGGACCATTTCCTCCATGGGACTTTCTCGCAAGGACCCCATCTATATATTCAACAACATTAGGATGAGTGCTACGGAGATGAGATATCTGTAAGATGTGGTTGCAATATTGGGGCCACTCCTCCAAACGACTAATAAACTGCTCCAAAGCCTTCGTGCCAAATGCAAACATCTGTAGTAAATTTGTCACAGACTAAGCTACCCACCAGCACAACAAAATACTCAAAGAGAAAACTGCAGTCCACACATACCTTCGAATCGGCAGGCTTGCGCAGTGCATCCAGAACACAACGAAGTGCGATGCCAAGAGGCAGATGAGTTACTAGTTGATGTTTGATGATACAGCCTGCAACAATTCAACATGTGACCAGTAACATCAGCCTAAACCCAATAGTCATGCTTAATATATCCACTTTCCAGTATGAAAAGTTGTGATGTCGTACCAAATAAGATGGCAGCTAATCCAAGCTGCTTCTCAGGATATTTAGGGAAGAATCTGTATTCTTCAAAAAGATTGGATATCATGCAGTCAAAAATAGATAGTTCCCTGCCATTCAAAGATCAATCAGTAACATACATTTTCGTGAGGAATAGTGGATCCACTTCAACAACAAACATATGCAGCATTTTTTCATTTAATTTTTCTAGTCTGAAGACCTATGTTACTATCACTCTTCATATAACCTTTGAGTACCTGTGTCCGACGATTGACGCCTGAACATTGATATGCCACTTGGGCATTATCTTTTAACCCAAAAACATCCGTGAAAAAGCTAGTGTCGGACGTAATACATGCCTGAGTATCAAACACAGATATTCTCTGAAAAAGCTTCATGTTTTTGACCTAAAATGAATTTTTGTATCATCGCCAGCCCACAAAAAAGTGTAGTGTCAAAGTAGCATAAGTGCTAAGTATGCAAGCAGTTGCAACTTTTGCAAAAATGGTTAGAATCCATTTATGTGATTAAGTCTGAGAAAATAGTGTAGATTTGCCAAAAAGAAAATAAAGACAGCCAAAATGGCGTCATAGTAGGATAGGTGCCAGGTATACAAGCAAAATGGTTACACTTCATTGATCTATTTAAGTCTGAAAAAAAAGTGTACATTTGTTCAAAAAAAAAAAAAAAAAAAAAAAAAAAAAAAAAAAATAGACTACTAGATTTCGCAAGACAAAATGCCACATCAACTGGCATGGAGAAAGACAAAGTTCATCAAATTGCATGAACAAGACCCTGTCATATATGCTTCTTTAGAAGAAATGAAGGTAGCTTTGCAATAGCAAAGCGAGAATCATTAAACACATGTGTATGTATACATATAACATACAGAAGAGGAAACAAAAAAAGGTGTCAAGTCCGGTCAACTCCACAACCAAACAGGCCAAACAAACAAATTCATGATATAGATCTGGTATTGAGACCAAGGAGGAAATAAATTTAGCATAAAAAGCTGCTATATATAGAAAAATAACCTTTTCACTGAGGATTCTTTAAAACGAGCAAGCATTTGAACCATCTCATCAATTGACTGTTGTTCAGCAAACATGCGCTGGAAATAGGAATTTGCCTCGGACTCAATATCTTCAGAATATGTGTTCGAGGAAGAGGAATCAATAACCCCATCATTCTGCTGACTCGAATGATGATTCTCTACGGATGTAAGCATTTCGCCAATTTCATCAGAAAGACTCTTTAAAGTCAAAGTCTGAGTATTAGCTTCAAGGACCTGCAAAATGGGTTTAACAATCACTACAAACAAAAAATAGTCTTTAATGAACAAGAAAATGCAAATGATGGATTCAACCCTTCATGTGAGAAACCACAACCTTCAAGATAATTCTAGCTGTTTGGGATCCAAGAGTACCAGCTGAAGTAGTATGATGCAATCGAATGGCAGCATCATCTGAGACTGTTTGTAGCTGTATCTCCTTCACATACTTCAAACACTCCTGCAAAGTAACATTGTGCATAGAACTCTAAACTTAAAGCGTTCCACAATACTGATTGACAAAAAGAGAATCAAATATATCGCAAGCATCTGTGTGCAGCATAAAATACCTCAATAAAGGCTTCTTTACTTATGATGATATTATCATTCAGCCATTTCTCAAAATCTAAGAGTTCCTTCTGAAAAGCAACAGCTGCCAGTCTGATAGCCAGAGAAAACGGAATCCTCTCCAAAACAAGATTTATAATCTACACAAACAACAGAAATAACTCAATAAAAAAATCCAGTAAAAAACCATTACCGAAAGAAAGTCGTCAAATCTTGTAAGATCTACATAAAACAACACCTTATTTTCCTGACATATATCTAGAATCCTGTGGACACTGTCCGAATCTTTAGTAAGAGTGTCAACAAATCCACGCAGCACCAGGTTATGGTTGATGTGCCAAAGGTGAAGAATGAATCCTTTCCTGCTAGCATTAGCAATTACCCTTGGAAGAGCATTAGAGGATACTTCATGCTGAAGAAGATTGTATGTTGTCTACAAGATTAAATAAAAATAAAATTAAGTTCAGAAAAATTCAGACTACTAGTAAGTATCAAAATAATTTATCCAAAACAAACGAGAAATAATACAGGCAGATATCAGTAAAGGATAGCATAAAAGTATAAAACATACCATTGCAACTAGGAAAAACATAAAACAACAAAGCTAGACACGCTGTACGAGCCACATTCCAAATATTAAGTCAAAGGGAGAGAGAATGGCGGGGAGAATATCTATGGTCAGCGCAATTCCTTTATAGCTAAAATAATGCATCAATGCATCTCGTAACTACATTACAACAACAAAAGATGGTGTACATTCAGGCCCAAAATCATCAGGCAGAAATTAGAGAAGATTACATGAATTTGTGCAATCCCAAGTAGCAGTACTTCAGGGCAGTGTTTAAGAGGATGCTCTAGCATGGACTGAATAGTAGCAGCATGGCCCCTCTCAGCCAATTGGCACAGCACATCCAGTAGATCAAGACATAACCATGCATTATTCGATTGTCCAAGTTGAGAGTTCAGACCATGAACATCAACATACGCCTGCAACACAACCAATGTCCCTTATCTCAATCATCAGAGCAATATAAACAAAGCAGGAAGTTCATTACTTTCTTGTACACCATCAACTCACCAGTTTCCTGATCGAATGGGAAAATGTAAATATTTCAGGCGGCATGGATACAGCATACTTAAGAAAGGACAATTGCCCTTCAGAATTCTTCCAGACCGAACCACAAATAGCATGAATTGGAAACAACTCCTACAAAACTCATATGATTCAGACAAATGAGTATAATTCATCAGCTTTCTGGTGACCGAATCATTCAGACAACTAAGCAGAATTGATCAGCTGTCTACTATTATAACAAACATTTACCTGGCAAGCACACTTGTAAATAGTCATGAAAAATGAGAAAGCATCCTCACTAGAAATGTAAAATCCCTCGTGATCAAGATTCTCCATAACTTTAACCCAGTTGGTGTCAGGCGCCTGTACATAGAAATACATGAGAGACGAGAAAACATGCTGGCAGGTTTCATAAACATAGATAAATCATACCCAACCCCACGCTTCAGACACGTGTGAGAGGTACAACGCTAGATCGAACATAGTCTACATAGAATCAGATAGCATCAAAGTAGTTCCTAGAAAACCATCCATGCATAAACAAAAACGACGACCAAAACAACGCCTTGGTAACTATGCCGAAAAGATTAGTACATTTATTTTATATAAGAAAATCAAGAGAAAACATCAAACTCCGGAATGCAATATATGAACATTATAACTTTGAAAATTATGAGATTAATTAGCATAATCATCAGTTTGTATAGTTTCTAATAACAACATTCAAAGGCCCTAAATTTAATCTCCATGCTCACTACAAAACATCAAACTCCGGAATGCAATATATGAACATTATAACTTTGAAAATTATGAAATTAATTAGCATAATAATCAGTTTGCATAGTTTCTAATAACAACATTCAAAGGCCCTAAATTTAATCTCCGTGCTTACTACAAAATAGCATACCCATTTACAAGATACAAGCGAAATTTAAAACTAAAGCCTTTGTTTCCACTGTTATGAGATACTTTGGAGCAAAATGTCATGTTCCTAAATCCTAATGTAAAAATACTCTAATGTTCACATATATTACCTCATCAACATTAATGTCAAGAGACCAACTTCAAAGGTTTTAAAACTACTAGGACTCTAGGAGTACAAGTTTGTGAAAAACACCAATTTCTCCCGTCCATAGCAGGATAATCAAGAATTTTAAAAAGCTTTCTCTAGAATCTTTGATGTATATTTTCTCTCTGACCATATGGAGCATGTTTAGCAGCTACACGTTGCCTAGTTGCTGCTTGTATCAACTAGTTTGTTAAGATGATTGTATTAGTTGCAGCAGACGGATCTCCGAAAGTATTAGGAAAATGAAGTCAGTTGTCAGCTGCTTTAGAATGTAAAAGGACATTTAGGGAACATAACATACTTTTTATGCAGATGTACAATGGTTATTGTTGTCAGCTTATAATGAGAAGGCTCTTTTGCACAAGAAACCACGACTTTGCTTGGATAGAAAATTTTGGAGGGAACGGAAAAGGAGGGATATGAAGGGTGACAATTTCCTATGTTTGGGGAGCAAAATGGGACTGGAAGGATTTTGGGGGGAGGGGAAATAAAGGTACTCCAAGGCAATTTATTCCCTATCCTACAAAAGGAAAGATTTGGAGAGCAATTCCCTACATCCATTTCCCCTCCTGTTCCCTCCCCTTTCTCACTCTCCCCTTCCTCTCCCTCCCTTTTTGTATGCAAACAAAGGGTAAAAGAAAAACATATTTTTTAGTTTATAATAGATGAGCTTTTTTCAGTGAAAAAAATGCATGTAAAATGCTCTTTTACCAAACATCACTATAAGTTCGTGCAAATGCTCACATCTCCATCCATCAAAAACACCAATATTCGCAATTAGTCACAAAGAGGTCCATCAGTCATCAGCCATACGCAACCACAGGTCACACTTGTCTGATAGGGTTTTCGGTTCTCTTTCCCCTGTCGTTGAGAAATCAGTACTGACATTGTTTTACTCCTTCCTAGACCAACTAGTTTCTACAATATTTTGTTCATCTTACATGATAGAAGCAGCAGCCTCAAATACAATCACAAGAGAAATTCCATCAACGAAATAATCAAATATGAATACTGCATGAATTTAAGATGTGCGCATAGATAGATTAACTCACTAGCTGCTTAATAGAGTCAATCAGGACGTTAACATTCCATGAGCTAAGACGTGGAAGCTCGGACATGGCGTTGCTACCAATTGCAGAAAGAAATGCTGAAAATGCAGTACTGCTGTCTTCAAGACCAGCATGAGTGCGCACAACTGTGCCAAGTATCCGAGCAACAGTTACTTCAGTAAGTGGAAGGTAAAGAGACAAAATTTCCTTGCACTTTGATGCATCAGTTGAACATCCATAGCCCAGTTCCTTCATCACATCTGCCATACTGATCTCCTTCTCCATTTCAGCAACCAGAGAATCAAAGTCATCATTGGAATCATAAAACAAGTCCATATTCCTGTATCAGTTTTGAAGAACAACAAAATATAAATCTCATATAAATTAACAAAAAAAAAGCCAATAAAACTCAGCAGGAAAAATGACCTCAATAACTTAGTATCATTCAGCTCATCAAGGATCATTGGACCCAAGACAGATGGGACACCCTCTTTTGGTTGCATTAAGCTCAGCATCTGCGTAAATGTGTCAACATGTTTCGAGAGACCCTCACATCGATGGAGAAACATAAAAATATTCTGAATTTGTTCATCTGACTCTAAAATGCTWGGATTATCAAACAAACTCTCAACATGAGTCATGAAAAAGTTAGTCCCTGCAAGAAGCAATAATTGATTTATGTACACCAGGCTATAATAATGACAGACAAAAGAAGCCATATCTCCAGATGCGAGTATTATGTCGTACCAACTAATCTGGCTTCGGAATTTTCAGATTCTGACAACGCAAGTCCAACGGCAATTTTTTCAGAAAGTGAAAGGCAGAACAGGTTTGATAAATCATCAAGAAATCCTTCCCGGATTGCCACATGTCYTAAAGACTGGCACAGAATAGAGCTGAAGTTTGGTTTCCCCAAAATGAATCTGAATAATGATGCAAAAGCCGGATGCAAATGATCGTTCTTTACTTCATTCTCATAAATATTGATGTAGTCTAAACAGCTCTGAAGGGTTAATATGCTTCCTTCCAATCCATAGTYGCTGAACTGTACAGAAACGGGAGGGGATCAATTTAAAACTTAACTATAGATGCATTGACTAAATTGAGCCAGAAAACTTTAGTCAAAATGTCTTTCGGGTAAAARYTRRMYTAMGAATAGATTGRGATGGAAAATAAGAGGATAGCAAGTTATAACATAGAYAGAAAATAATAAAAATACTGTAAACTCATGTAGACTGTAGAGCCATGTCTTCCAATAAATCAAACTTAATAGAACGGTTCTCTCTCTTAAAACAATCATCTCAGTTCTAACTGCTAAGATAAGATGTACGGGTACCAATAAGAAGCTTTACATGGACAGCCCTTGAGTATATTTAAAACGAAATGAGTTCAGCTAAACATTTTGCCATTCAAATTGCATCTTCCATCACCTGAAAAACCTTCGTCATCAATAGCTCCCCACATCACAAAAAGCGCGCATAGAAGCAAGCCTCAAAGAGGCACAATCCATAAAAAAGCGGAGCGCCATATGCACAAGGCACAACCACAACACGCGAAATACAATAGTATGCACCTACCATGATGTTTTCTTCTAATTCTTTTTTATTATTCCCTTCTCCCTCCTCTAATATGCCGAATTTCATCTTAAACTAGTTATCATGATAGAATTTTATTTTGAAAAACTACATGCCTTGTGCCCATGAGGCGTGCGAATTCAACTCGTTCCTTGTACATTGTTCTTGTCATCTTTGCACCTTTCAACACTAAGGTCCTAACACATAGCGAGCTACTCCACAAATCCATCTATATGCTGCCAGATGCAAAGTAACAAAACTTATTGAATCGTGCTATGGGTGCTATTCCTATTCCAATAACATAAACCAATGATCGACAAACTAAGCCGGAAAAAAATCACCACACTTTTTTGCATCTATATCCTCATACATCATGCATGTGCCCTCGCCTATCCAATTTTCCCCACACAAGCTCGATTCACAACTCTCAACTAACAAACTTCAAATTTCCAAAACGCGCTAGTATTCTCGCAAACTAACACTCAAATTTCCATCTAACCTCCACATGCATATGCCCTCACTTATCCAATTTTCCCCATAAACACTTGATTCACACATTTCCTATACTCCACAGACAAACTTCAAAGTTCCTAAACGTGCTAGTATTCTCGCAAAACTAAAAATCAAAATCCAGCAACTGACAAAAAAAATCTTCAGACAGTTGCACAAAACACAGCAAATTAGGGTTTCCAGCATCGAATAAAAAATTCAATCACATCAACAATCAAACACAAAACACTATGAAAACAATGAAAAACGAACATAACAAAGTTTGTTTACTAGCCAAATGCCAAGTAAAAAGAACATGTCGAATAGCGTATTGTTATTCCAACAACACTACACTCATGATGCATCTCCCTCCACATACATGTATACTCACATATCCAATTTCCCTCACAAAAACTCAATTCACACGCAAATTCATAACACTCCACAACGAACGAACTTCAAAGTTCCAAACCACGCTACTATTCTCACGAAACTATCAGCGAAAACCTCCATAAACAAGGGCCTTCCCTTATCCAGTTTTCCTCACACAAACTCTCAACATTCCACAACAAACAAACAACAAAGTTCCAAACCGCGCAACTATTCTCGCGAAACAAACACTCAAAAACTCCATCAACTTACAAAAATTCTTCCAACAATCACACAAATCGTAACAAATTAGGGTTTCCAGCATCAAATCAAGAGTTCAATCAAATCAACAATCAAAATCACAAAACAAAATCAAAATCAATCAAAATAAACCTGACGAAGTTCTTGTAGGACGGAATCAGAGTTAGATCCGTTCAAGCTACGGATGAGAAATCGGACATGACTAGCGACCGTCGACGAGAATTCCTGCATCGTTGCAGGTGGAAAAAAGGAGAAATCGCGAAGTGAAAATTAGGGTTTTCGAGAGATGGAGAGTGAGGTTGCGATTAAATTCGAGATTTGCGGAGGAGAGAAAGAAGAAAGAGAGTGTTAAAGAGGGGAAAAGGGTGTATGTATGTAATCCGGAGGGAGACTTAGGGAAGTGTGTCAGTATTTTGGGTTTTTTTTTTTTACTTTTTTGGCAAGAAAATTTGGGAGAAAGGTTGTGTGATGTGGTGGGTTGGTTGTATTTAAGGATGGGTGAGGTTGGTGACTTGGTGGTGTGGGTGGGCTTTGTGGTGTTTTTGGGTCGATGTCGAAGGTTGGCGAGTGGCAACTCGGGGTTAGGGTTTAGGTTGGGATTGTTTTGTGAAGCTGCGAATTTGTGATAGGGATGTTAATAGATCATGTTTGATAGAAGTTTGTATGAGATATATTTGTATACTCCCTTCGATTCAGACAAATGGTAACATAGGTAAAAAGTGGTTATTGAAGAAAAGGTGAAAAAGCTTGATTGGGGTCACGTGAGTTTAGGTGGATTAAATAGGTAGTTGATGAATGGCTGAGTTGATGTAAGGGTAATTTAGTCATTTTTCGTGCCAAATATGGTATTTTACCATTGGTGTGGTTCATTAATTTTAGGTAAGTGTTACCATCTGTCTGGATCGGAAGGAGTAATTTTGTTTGATCTAAAATGGGATGTTGCTTGGATTTAGAGTTACTGGGTTGGTAGGACTCGACCTAACACGGTCACCTAAGTAAGAATGTAGCTTATATATACAATAGATTTGTAAGTGTTATGATTAGGAGTAATCGTGTTTTTTTGGAAAGTAATGACTTATAGTTTTTTGGGTGGTAAAACATACTCCCTCTTATTCAGCCTATAGTTCACCTTTCCCTAATATATGTGAGTAGTATTATAATGAAAGGGGAACTATAGGCTGAATAGGAGGGAGTATGTGTTGGTAGTATTAGTTAATGCACATTCAAAATCATGTGACACCTTGAGAAGAGGATCAAATGACATTTTAAAACATTTTTTTAACTCTATAGGTCTAGCGGATGGTTAACGGGCGAATAAGTAATGACATAACGTGATCATGGAAAAAATCGAAAAATGTAACTACAACTCTCAAAAGTTTCCTTAGCGAGCGGGGGCGAGTGCCCTAACTATCCCCCCTAAATCCGCCACTGGTTTTGAGGTAAATGGGCCACAAAATTCTTATTTACAACAGTTTGTAAACAATAATTTGCGAAGCTTCGTACTCTTGTTGCTTTGTCAAAACATTATTTTATTTATTTTGCTTAATCATTTTTACTTTTATTTTGGTGTAAATCGGGGTGTCTACCGTCAACAACCGTGTATAAACTCCTCGCGCGCGGGTGCTCTCACAATGAGGTAAACGGTTGGCCATAAACTTTGCTCCATTCTCACGGGCAGGGATTGAATCCTTGACCAAAGTATTTTAATCAAATATATACAAATGATTGAAACGGATACTCATGCCTTATAGATACAGGGTCTATGAAAATCAAATATTTCAAATAAGTCATTATACTCACTTCATTCACATCTAAACATACCATTTACATTTTAGATAGTCTCTCTCGAGGATATATCGGTCTTAAGATCAAATCACGTCAAATATCACCTTACTTGAATATATGAGACAAACTTTTTGATAGTCCTCCTGCATTATGTGCTAATTTCATTTATCTAAAGTACCTGTTTTAACTTCCATACGGGTATGCCATCTTAAACAGGAATATATGTTTACATTCTTGATATTATTCATGACCGAGGAGAATTTTTGATATACAGATATGTGAGATCTTGTTTGATTCGACATTATGAGTACATTCTTGTTTGATTCGACATTATGAGTACAGTGAGTCGGGTTGTATCTTAAACAGGAATGCGTGTTTAGGCGTTTTTTACATGCCTTGTGTGACCCATGCCTGGTGTGCCCGACCCGTTTAAAACTAGTATCGGGCTCGGGTCGAGCAGATACAACCCAGCTCACTATCAACCCAGACCCGCCATGGACCCGTGATGACCCGCCTACACTTGGCCAATTAAGCTCAGCCCCGCCCGAATGTGTGACCGCCCCTAGTGGGAGTACGTAGTACAGAGTCGGTATATCTCCATTTATTTGATGGACCACTTCTTCCTCGAGCCCTAGTAATTTTTTTTAGTGTTGATCAGAAATGTTCTCTACCGACAGTTGGGGCAATCTCCGTTAACCGCCTTTCAAATTTGGCTTTTCCATTTACAACAGTCAAGAATCAAACTCCCAACTCACTGCTACTAATTAGTAATCGCGCGGAAGATACAAATAAATTGTCCAACAACGGCCATATTCGACTCCACCTTCTTCGCGCCACCGTCCTCTGCCACGCGACCAGAGCAACGCGGCCTTTATTCCGCCGTGTACGCCGCCACTCCAACCGCTTAAGATCACCAAACGACCATCAATAGCTAACTCCATCACCTCCTCCGTCAAAACAACATGTTTATTCAAGGTTAATTCATAAATTTCATCCCCAATTATCCTAATTCCGAATTTTAGGGTTCTTGAGTTATCGTCCTATTATAGGGTATAATTTCGCTGCGTGTGATGATTAGTTGCTAGTTTGGGAGCATGAGGAACACTATATTGATGTATATGGGTTGAACACTGTGTGTAAACTCGAATTTAGTGATGTTTATTTCGAAATTTTGAGCAGTAGCGGAACCAGGTTTTGTAGTTAGGGGGAACGAACAAATTTCAGGGGCGAACGAGTAATACAATAAGGTAAAATCGGATTTTTTTCTGGAATTTTCGCTATTTTTTTTCAAACTTTCATTGTCTAGTGGGGGCGAACGTCCCTGCTATCTCCCCTTGGATCCGCCACTGGTTTTGTTAATTATTTTGCGATATATGATTTGGTGATGTTAGATTGTGAGATGGTGAAAATGATGATGCTTATGTTTAATCAAAGCGTCTTGCTAGTGACGGATTGAAGACGAATAGTCTCCCTCTCACAATAAAGGCAAGTGGGAGGGCAAGTGGGGGAGAAATAGAGCTCTCCATGGATAGTGCAACTTGCATATTGTAAGAGGGGCATTATCCGTCTTTAGCTTGTGACGGATAGTGCCTGTCTTCAATGAGAATTTGTGATGTTTAATGGGTAGTTTTGTGAAAGGTGTTGAAATATTATTGTTATAGAAACGATTGTCGCGTTTGCAGTTGGTGTAAGTTGTATTTAGACAGGGTTAAATTCTATTTTTGTTGATTCCTGATTTCAACTGAATCATAAATGTTGTTGGGTTGAGATTTGATAATGAAGGATTCTGAAGCTTGTCTATAAACTAAGCTAGGTTCTAATTGTATGAGTTTAGTGAATTATCAATGCAGTTGCATCGATATGAGAAGAGGAGGTATTTTTCATTACGAGTACTTTAATTTGTCTAGAAGCTAAGGTTGTGAGTGCATGTCCTGTAATGATGTTACTGAGATATGAGGACACTTAGATGCTTGTTGTTAAGAATTAGTATTTGGTTGTCTTTAGGAATTGGGACATTGACTTGGGCGTTTAAGGTAAGCTGAGGCAGTTAGGCTGATCAGGGCATGGTATAAGCGTTGGAGCCCCATCGGGAACATGACATTGTTCACAAATCAAATACTCACCTAGTACTTTCATCGTCAACCTTTTGTGGCTCTTATCTTATGGTGCCACCGCCTAGTCACCACTCCAAGGTTGCCTCACCTAATACCTTCATCGCCACCATCATACATTCACACCATCACCAACCACCATAGTGGTGGAGCTAAGATATGAAGCTTTGGGGGGCTATGCATAGATGTAGGGACTAGGGACTACTTATGCTAATTCACAATAGATTCACTTTGGAAAAACCTCGAAATTTGAATTACAATCATATGCTGTATTGCTTAATGAGGCGACATCCCTCATTTGCCCCTTTCTCCGCCACAGCATTTGCATGTCCATCACATATCTTTTCACTGTTTTACCTTTATTTCTGGCTGGAAAGAGCGTGTATAGGTCACAATTCAAATAAAGCATACATAACGAAAATCCTACCAGTAGCTATGTTGAAGGCATTGTTGGTTGTCAAACTAAGTAATGGTACTTTCATACAAGAAAATCTTCAATCCAGCTAGGTGGGTTAACTAGATCCTCCACCTCTCCGACTCCTAGCCTGGTTTTCTTTGCTTCCTTGGCTAGCTTGTAAGCCACCGTGTTAATACTTTGTTCTTCGAATCGAAGCTGAATCCCTGGGATAAGAACTATTAGATCCTTGCAATCACCTATTAGATTAGTAAGCAAGTATGGATTTACATGTCATCTGTCAATGAGATAAACTGCCATTGCACAGTCAGAGCCTCTCAGAGGTATCATTGGGTTCCTCCACCACTTAGTGCTCGCCTTAGTAAGGGCCACTCGGATAGCCAACATCTCAGCCATGAATGGGTTGACTCATTACTGGATGTCGAATGGGTTTAAACTTTCACACTCAAGCTTTTTTCAAATAAAAATATCTCTGGGATTGAGTTTCTATTCAATACATAAATTTTTTTTATCATTTCACGATTGTTCCAACATTTGCCATAAAAATTACAAGAGAGGGCATCACAAGTAGTACAGTTTTCTTAAATGACCAACCGTGCCAACCAATCTATCCATTCCACCCAACCAAAATAGTTGTTTTTGCCTTGTGCATTGCTGCATTCTATCAGCATGAATGATTTTTAATAAACTGTGGTTCTTTCTAATAATAAACCTATGGCCGTATTGCAGGTACTCAAGTCCAGAAAGTTGTACTCTGTGTTGATAAGATTGAGAAACAACTAACAAGCAAGACGTATATGTGAGTATCATGAACTTTGTTAAGTTTTGTTTACTAGACAATTACCTTGCTTACGTGATTCTCGTTTCCAAAAAATATAAACCTACGTTTATTAGTACGTGACCGAAGGTTAAAGGACGTCTTAAGCATACTTTTTTCTGCCTAGTTTTCAATGAAAAGACCTGTAGCGTTGTAGGTTTTAGAACTTGTGACTGAGACCAAACTGGAGCAAAGTGCACTTCCAAACAAGTGGCAAAGATTAGCAATTACAGGATCTCCTTATAAGTTATAGCCTTCCACGTCACTGATCCTGAACCCGAGTTCCTTTGAATAAAAATGATGGAAGGGTCAAGTGTGTGCTTGAAATTTTTCTTCAGAACTGGTAGTCTGGTGGTGCATTCGGGGTGGTGTGAGCTTGGTGATGGGCGATTGGCGGCTGTTGGAAGGTTACGTGGTGTTATGCTGGTTTTGGCAGAAGAGCATTGTTGCGGGTTGTATGAGTGGCTGGCTGAGAGGATGGCGAAAGGGGTATAGTTGTAACTTTGAGAGCTAATACCGGATAAAGAAATGTATGGAATTGATCGAAATGACCTCAAATAGAAAATGTATAATGTATAGAATTAATTAGAAAGAAAGAGGTATATGATTGAGATCAAAATCTGGGCAGATAGTTTGTAATTGATCAATAATTATCTGCTTATGTTGAATATGTTTGTGTTTGTGCCGGCTCATGTTAATTAGTTAAAGATACATGTTTTACTCCATGCCAATTATGTAATACAAAGTTGTATTTCGCATATCCACTAAATTGATAATGTGTTTAGTGTTGGATGAAGGACTCGCACTTGGGTTGGTTGATTTGATTCATAATTTTCCGATAACTTCTAATACTATAATTTTGCAATTTTATACCGAGTAATTGTAGTGTCACCACGAATCCTACGTAGTTAGAGCTGGTAGACGAATCATTTCAGAGGGTATGACTGTGAGTGGAATTAATTTGTGCTATAGTGTGATTGTGTCTTCTCAAGTCTGTTTGCATTCATGTAGGTCTATTTGAGGTTGGTCACTGTCACCTTCGGGTATAATTCCCGTGTATTACCAGCGAGATGTTTATGGTTATATGTCAAATCAGCCATCAAAACTCAAGTAGAATAGATCAATTCAGATATCTGGTTTTATTCAGGTCTTTACTCCTGAGCGGGTCGGTTTGACAGCTCTACACAGTATACATTTCTCTTCCTTGTGACAGTATATGGTGGGTGCAGATGTTAATAACATATGTACGGGTAAGTTAAGTCACCTAGGACTCCCTGTCATGTTGATCCACCGAAATTGTGGTGGAACCCTGAGAGTTAGACACCATACACTACTTGGGATTTTGGACTGCAGTATCGTACATCGGTACATAAGATGTGGTTACGATTTCTCCTGCAGTTGGCATTCTGATTGTAACTACTGATAGCTTCAATGACCCATGAGAAGGGTAATTCGGTTGGGTGTTTTCCTTTGGCGACAGTGCTGACACTATACATGGTTTGATTGTAACTTGTAAGTTGGTAGTACTAACTACGACATTATCCTAGTGCCTCAAAGTTGTCTGTCTTTGTCGAGACCAGAGTGTCGGATACATGAGTGTTGCAAAATAAGATAATTCAAAAATGGTTTTGAGATAATCCCTAATCCTCTTTATCTTATTATTGTATTGAAAATTCTATTAACCGATGAAGAGGACCATAGTTATGTGGGACGGGGGTTCGACCCCTGTTAGTTTTTTTTTTTTTTTTTTCAAACTGAAATTATCATTCTGCCTCCCTTAACTCAACAATTGAGTCATAATTTATAGACGGAGTTGAGTTCCAGCATCGGCCCACCGTATTATTTACTCAAAAACCGCCACTGGGTATCGGTAGTCGGTACTACTTAACCCCAATTAAATTAAAAATAGTTTGATGGTATGTCATTGTTATTACAGGAAAAAGGTGTGTGGGAGAAATACAATACAGCTGCTATGCCAGATTACCACCAAGAAATGCATCTTTTTTTTGATGCAATATCATTTCAGATTGTCATGGTCTGCAGTTGAGCCCACCACTCCCCAACTTACTGTGGTCTCCTAAGTCCACATTGTGTCTCTTTTTTGTGTGATGTTATCTCTGTGGGAATCATATTTTAAGGACTTTGGTCCAAGATTCTTGTGTGCTTTGTGAATTGCAGATAGTCTAAGGACGGACATTTTTCGTCGCAAGCTTATGACCTTTCATAAGATGCAAGTAGGAGGACAAGTGAGAAAGCAAGTGACAGAGGGCTTATAAGAGGTCACAAGCAAGACTTATTGGATACTCTGTTGTTGCTTGTTGATTTAGTTGGTCATCGTTAAAATGCCACATTTGTTTAAGTGTGAAACGGGTTAAAAACTACTTTATATAGATATGGGACAAAAAGTTTATCATTCCTAGACATTATGCTTGTTGTCCACTCTATCTACTTCACCCGTTTCTTTTTCAAGACGAATGTGTCCATCTTCAAGAGTTTGTGTAGTTAATTATGTTACGATTTTTTGTAGATATATAAGTTTGTGGGAATCATAGATATAAAAGGTTTTGGTCCTTGTGTGCCTTGTGAATTGCTGATACTGTTTTGTAGTTCTTAGTTTTTTTTTTTTTTTTTTTTTTTTTTTTTTTCACCACACTTGTTTTAAGGGTAAAACGGGTCAAATTCTAAATATTATGGTTCTTGTTCCATCTATCTACTTAACCTGTTTCGCGATTAAGTCGCAAACAAGAGTTTGTGTAATTGATTAAGCAGTCCGTCTCATTATAGACGGTCACTATCCGTCTAAAGCTGAAGACGGATAGGGTCTCTCTCACAAAATGTAAGTGGATAGCGTAAGTGGATGGAAAATGAATTACCCTACCAGCCCTCTCACTTCCATTTTATAAAAGGGACATTATCCGTCTTCAGCTTTAGGTGGATATTATTCGTCTACAATGAATATATGTTTTAATTAAGTTACAATCTTTGGTATGGGCTGGACCTCAATAACACTATTTGTGGACCTTTATATATCAAGGTCTATACCTTGATTATTGCTATGGGGTACCTTGTAAGGCAAAGGACAAATGGATAGGACACCTCATACTACTAATTATTACTCGTATATATCTATCACTATAGTATCAATAGTACTAAGTTCCAAAAATTCGGAAAATGCACGCGGTGTCTTTGAGGTTTATTTTTTTGCCCGAAATACCCAATTTTTTTATGCGGAAAACTTTAAGAGGTCATAACTCGTGATTACGAGTTCCGAAAGTGATAATTTTTTTTTCAAATTGATCATCTTTCCGAGAACTATGACTTGAAAAAAAAATTTGTTGAGTTTGGAATTCGTGACCAAGAGATATGGTCACTCAAAGTTTGTTCGGTCAAAAAAACTTTGACACGCAATAACTTCTTGCCACGGGATCCAAATACGATAAATTTTTTTTTTAAATCGTAGTTCTCGGAAAGATCGTCGATTTGAAAAAAAAAAATTATCACTTTTGGAAATCGTAAGCACGAGTTATGTCATCTTAAAGTTCTCCGGATAAAAAAATTGGGTATTTCGGGCAAAATATCAAACCTCAAGGGCACCGCGTGCATTATCCGAAAAATTTTTGATCGTCCGGGTAAATTAAACTTTTTGGTTGAGATAGTTTCTTGATGCGGTATTGAAATTATCGATGAGATTAGAGTTGTATAATTGTATGAGAAGCTTGGAAAGAAAAGACAGATAATAATTCTCATAAGATAATATTTTGAATAATAGATAAGACATGGAATTTCTATGACAATTGAAGCTCTTTTGATGATACAAATCTTTGTTTGAGACGAGTTAAATAAACAGATGAAATAAAAGGCGGAATGTTTAGGAGATAAGAAATTTTTATCTCATCAGTCATCACAAGTAGTGACGAATAGCTCAAGCACGACATATAAGACGTGATCGAGAAGGGTCAACTCCCGTTACTCCGCCACCAAAACCCAACAACTTTTTCTCGATTTAAATTCTAAGTATTTATTAAAGAAATTCATAATTCGATTTTAAAACTTATAAGTCTACCTTGAGTTTGGTATTATGTTTCATTTCCCTTTTGTTTTTTACTTTTTCTTTTCTTTATTTTCGCATTTCGATGTGTGCGATCACCCATGGACGGTTCTGAAGGATGATTCATATCAGCCGATCCCAAATCATTTTACGATTAAGGCTCTGATGTTGTTATTATTGTTATACACTTATAACGAATATAACCCTTTTTTTTTTTTTTTTTTTTTTTTTTTTTGAGAGATCGACTATTTGATAGAGGGTAGGGATCATATTAAAAGAGAAAAAAAGGTGGGAAACCAAGAAAAGAAATTATAGACACAAAAAAACAAGAGCCATGAATAAGAGCATAACAGATGTCAAGTCACCATGAAAGCACAAAAAGTAAGACATGAATTCATATGAATGTTGATGGTACAATTCAAATTCTCAGTTTTTGATTGAAATATCCGTCAGAAGCTTGTGACATGTTGAACAATACCCACTTGAGTAGATAAAGATAAATTATTTATGATTCTCTAGACACTTTTACTTTTGTCTTATTTATCCATGTGGTGATATTTAGTCCGTTATAAGCTTGTAACAAATATACCCGTCACAAGGGAGACTTATTGTTCTAACTTCTATGTATGTTTTTTTGGTGTTGACCAGGAGGATCTCCTGCCGATAGCTGGGACAATCTCCTTCGGGATGGTGAAGGCAACTAACTTCTATGTATGTATCAATGTGGATATGGTTGATTAAGAAGTATGCAATAAATGAGTTGGTACTTTTACCCGGACCCTTTTTGTAAGTGGGTTTGACTAAGCATCACTAATACAATAAATCAAAGTTAGGTGATAGTGCTAGTCTTGTCCCCACATAGATCCTCATCACTCTTTCTTCTCCACCATTAATGGAGAATACAATGCTTAAGTATTTGCAACTTAACTTGCATGATGTATAATTGTGTTCCTCCGATTCTCTGACACGGTATCATGCTTAACAGATCGATCTTGAAGTGTTGAAAACAGTTATTTTGTGTGAAGTTTTCTATTTCGTGGTCAATCGTGAAGTGGTAAAGTGTTGTGTCGGGTATGCGACACGACAGCTAGGTAAAGTGTTGAAATAACATAGATATATTTGCATGGAGTACATCTAGATCATTATATGTATATTTCAGAAATACTTGTATCGTCCGAGAGGACATCCTCCTTACACTTAAAGGAGGAGGATCAAAATTTTAATCCTCCTCCTTTGAGTATAAGGAGGATGTCCTCCCATAAGTCACAAGTATTTTCTGTATATTGTTACCTCTCAAGTTTCATTCTAGCTTATGAATGATCAATGTCTCTTAAATTACTTGTGGAATGGCAACAAAGATGTTTGATGTATACAACCTTACACATGGTTATTGATGAGACGATTTTAGTATGGATTAAAAGGGTTGAATTAGTGAAGTTCAAGTGTCAAAAGCGGTACTTTGTGAGTTATATCGCGTAACTACCGATTACACTTGTACTTTAGTTATTTGATAGACTTTGTAATGGGAATTGAGAAACCGGTGTCAAGTTGAAGTAAGAATGGCGGAACTTGATCCCAAAAATTGAAGATTAAGCTTGGGAACAATGAGGGAGGGCTTGTGGGTCGGTTTTGTGTGTTAAAGACGGAGTCCAAGTCCAAAGATTGGTCCTGGGCGCGAGTATTGGGCGCATTATTCATGCGCGCAAACATGAGAAGAGGAGCTGGGCAGCAGCTATTTCGCGAGCTATGTTCGACCTTCGCGCGACCTATGTTCGTTCGACCTATGCGCGACTGAAGCGCGACCTACATTTGACACTAGTTTGTTCTTTGGTCGCGTAATTCAGCGGTTATGAGGACTCGTTTGTTGCTTTATTTTACTCGGTTTGTTCTGAAGGTTATTATTATTATTATTAATACTTTATTTTCTAATCTAGTTTTATCTAACTATTATATAGCTTTTTATTTCATGTTTTAGAAATTACTTACGTAGCTTTGAGAGAAAAAAAACCTATTGTTATTTTCATCAAGACTATGTGTAGCTAACCTTTCATCTTGGATTCAAGCGATTGAAGCACTCTAAAGTTGTGAGTTTGAATGTTTTAATTTCTCTTCTTGATTATTGTGAATTGCTTAGTACTTAATTATATGAATGTTGATTGATAATTGCTAGGTGCGGAACTAGTAATCGATTTCTTCATTCTATTAGTATTGTTAATTGGATATGATTTATTGATTAACTTTACATTAGTAACAACCAGGAATTAATATTGAACGGGATACGTTGATATTGGTGCTTAGAAGCAATTCGCATAAATATCTAAAGTGCAACTGGATTGTATGCGCTATTTATTCTCTATCGATTTCTCTATGTTTTATTGCTGCTGTTGAATTAAATCTTGAACTGGATTGTTGAGATTGTTTAACAGTTAGAGTTAATTAAAAACAGGATTTGTTTTAATTGACTATTCGTAAGGAGAATTGAAATTTATCATTTGCGATAGAGTAATCAATATTAGAAATTGAAACGTTCTTACAATGATCAATTGTTATTGAGTGTGGATGTATGCTTGGCTCCGAGACCTATTAAATCATCTGAATTCATCTATTTTCTTATTTGCTTAGTCTTACTTTATTAGATTAATTAAGCCAACAAAACTCCCCCCTAAACTGGTTACTTTTCTTTACATTATTTTATTATACACTTTAATTGACTTAGCCCTTCCTTGTGGGTTCGACCCTTGCTTCCACTATATTGCCGTTTTAGTAGTGTAGTTAAGTGAGTGATTATAAATTACATTTGGTAGGCATACGACTTCTAGCCCGTCAGTTATGAAGTTTTTTCAAATTTAGTTCCGAATTTCTTTCAAGAAACTCATTATAAATGATAATCTATAATTTATAATCTATGGAGTATAAGGGAATTTATGTTGGACATTTGTATCTATCAACTGCTACTTTACAATGATACGAGTGTGCAGGTACCGAATTTGCAGATGTTAGCTAGTTTAACTGGTAAAGTTATGAGGAGAAGTACTGATAACCCGAGTTCAAACCTCATCAACATCATATTCACCTTTGTGGATCGAATTTCGTGAGCCATTTTGCATTATATGGTTTTGACTTCATGCATGCATGCTCATAAGTTTTTCAATTAAGGCTAAATAGCCCTTGATTAGTTAATTTATAGTACTCCCTCCGTTCCAGTCATTTGTTGTCCTTTTTATTTTGGGTGTCAGTCAATTGTCGTCCTTTTTATTTTAGGATTGCATTTGATGAATAATTTAATCTTTCACATTCAATTTAGTTTACTCGTCATCTTTGTACTAAAACCAAAGGACAATAAATGACCGAGACGGAGGGGGTAATTTGTAATTATGGCGTGATTATTGGAATGGACAAGAATGCAACACTAATTACCCATGCATGCTAACTTTTTGACAGGATTGGAATGTGAATTTAATCCAAACCATCATGTACTCTGTAATGGTACACAGATCTCAACTTCAGGTTACAGTAACTACCAATCTAACCCGATCAAAGCATGAAAGCGATAAAATATTTTATCGTTAGGTGATACTGAGTATCGGTACTATTATAAATATCGGTACTATTATATTAACTGTTAACATAATACAGACTATAAATAAAATAGCGTGTGTTTGCCGTGGATGTGTTGGCAATAGTCTTGAGATTGGGTACAAATTAAACAGTGTTGTTGAAACAAGGAGACAGTTTGCTAACTATAAGGCACATGTGTGTATTCATATTCAGAATAGTCCCTCTAAAGCCGAAAACGGATAGTGATCTTGTCACAAAATGCAAGTGGAAGAGCAAGTGGGGGTAATTATTTCCTGCCCACTTTCATTTTGTGAGAGAGATACTATTCGTTTTTAGCTTTAGACGAATAGTCTCCGTCTACGACGAGAATCTGTGTATCCAGAAACTCTATCAATCCTCTTTCTAAGTTTAATTAATATGTTTTTGTTGTGTTGTTGTCTGGTAGACATTGCATGCAAAATGTAGTACAAAGCGTCTCCGTTGTGACGGGTCGGATCCGAAGACGGATAATGCCGCTCACAAAACAAATAGGGGGTTAGCCCCTCTTTCGTACAAAAAAAAAAAACAAAACAAATAGGGGGACAAAGTGGGGGGTGCCCCACTTGCTTTCCTCTCTCCTCTATTTGGGCATTTTGTCTCACAAAATGGTACCCGTCTTCTCATTTGTGACGGATACCTTCCGTCACAAATGAGAATTTGCCTTAGTAACTTATTCATAGTTTATTGAGGTTTTAATGTAACAAAAACATTTTCCATCCACAATAATCCCGTCAGAAGGTCTTGCTTAAGACGGCTACTATCCGTCTTAAGCTTAAGACGGATAGTGACTCTCTCACACAAATGTAAATGAGAGGCAAGTGAATATATCAATTTCCCACCCATTCGCATTTGTGTAAGAGACTTAAGACGGATAGTGACCGTCTTAAATGAGAATTTGTGTAATTCCATGGTTACGGTTGATCTCAAAATTGTCGATGGTGGGCATATAGGCTCAGTTCCTAAGTGGTTGATGGTGGTGGCAATAACGGTGATGAAGGTGGCACGTAGTGGTGGCGTTGATGAGATAGAATGAGAATGCTCGGAAGAGGATCGACAGAGTTTTTTTTCTTGTATATTCAAGCGATAACGCATCATAAAACGAATTCTGTTTTTGTTTTTTTTCCTTATTTTCAACTCATTTTAGCTCAACTCAATTCAGTTCAGTTCCAGTCAGTTGCTCGGTTAAGTTTATCTCTTCACAAAATCAACTCTTACTTCCGCTGCAATCGATTCACCTCAATTCCATTTAATTCAGTTCAACTCAACCCCATTCAATTCAATTCAGCTCATTTCCGCCAAAAAGAATCACCCTTAAAAGACAACTTAAAAACTTGCTATATCTACTCCAATTAAAACACACTATGCAAAAGTGCGAGTTATTAATTACACAAATTCTCATTGAAGACAAACATTATCCATCACAAGCTGAAAACGGATAGTGCCCTCTCATAATATACAGATGACACTATTCAAAGGGTGCTCCATTTTTCCCCACTTGCCTTATTATAAGAGGGACACTATCTGTCTTTAACTTGTGACGGATAATGTCCGTCCGTCAGAAACAGGACGCTGTGTATTAATTAACCTATAAAAAAGATAAAATAGTTTGGTAAAATCAAAAAGTACAAAGGTCGAGGAGCATGAGATAGTTAGTAGTTATGGATAAGTGAAGATGGAGTGAGATAGAATAACGTCATGCTTATCCTTATAAGTATGTAAAAATCCATTAATAATTAAACCATCATTTTATCATCAACAAACTTGTATACCAAACTTCCTTCCATCCTTGAGGATTGAGGTAGCACACCATGTTAGGTTTGTGACTAGCATCTACTTTATTTCACATGCTCCTTGTCTCATCATTGTGTTACTTCTTAAAGTTTTCCAATCTTTGACCACCCTTCATGTTTCCCTATTTATATATAGACATGGGAAATCGGGTCAACGGGTCGGGTTTGGGTCGGATCAGTTCGGGGCCTTTCATTGATTTCGGGTTAATTCGGGTCGACTCGGATCATTTCGGGTTTCGGGTCTATTTTGGGTTTGTTCGTCGGGTCAGTTTCGGGTAACCGGGTCGGGTTATTTTGGGTCGGGTCATTTTCAGGTTAACGAATAAGAGAGAAAAAGTCATTTCAAGTCTTTACGGTTCAATTAGAGTTATGTTTTGTCGGGTCATTTTCGGGTTGGGTGGTTTCAGAACCGGGTCATTTTCGGGTCGGACAGTTACGGGTCAAGAGTTTGGGTCATGTTCGGGTCGGGTCGGGTCTTTTCGGGTTTTCGGGTCACATTCGGGTGATGTAGTTCAGGTCATTTTGGGTCTCGGGTCAGCCTTTTCGGGTCGGGTTACTTTTGTCAGGTCTATTTATATACTCTTTCAAGTTTCAACGTATTCCTTATAACGGGCATATCTGTCATAAGTTTACAACGGATTAAGTATTATATATGTTGGTAGATAGGACAAAACAGAATTATGTTCCCTCGTCACACTGCTTTTGTCTTATGTATACACATGGGTAGTATTTGACCCGTCAGAACCTTGCGATGGAGGTATACCCGTTACAAATGAGATTTGGGATCGTCTTTTATCAGATTAAACTCACAAATTCTTGTAGGTATATCTCTCTTAAACTTAAAACAGATAAAATAGAATAGACAAAACAAAAGTTGAATACCTAGGAACTATATCATAGAGTTGTCTCATCTGAACAAACGAATTGTTATTTAATCCGTTTTAATTTTAAGACAAACATGTTTACATAGACCAACCGCATGAAAATAACAAAAGGATAATATCCCATTTGATGGTATAAATGGATGTGTAAATTTCATATCAAATTAAATGGTTTATGTCATAACAAGAAGAGATGAAAAAGAAGAGTCCATCCTATTAGTTTAAAAATAAATGAATAAACTTTTAAGTTTCACACTAATAAAAATAGTGGTTAAACCGATTTGTGTTATTTGCAGGTTATTATATATGCTGGGAGATCAACCATTCTTCATGTGACAGAAAGTAGCGACTACATAATCCCTCGTTATCTAGAAAGAAAGAATAATTAAGACCTGGTCATAGCAAGTGAGATAGAGGAGCTAATCCCAATAGTTACAAAGTTGCTCTATTTGGGAAGAATGTGATGAGTTATTATTCTCAAATCAAGTCATTAGTTGTAGGGGTGCTCAATAGGCCAGGTCGGGGCAGGCTGGGTTGAGGGTCAACAACTCAAGCACGGTCCCTCACTCGTGCCGTGCTGGGCCAGACCAGTGTTGGGTTGGTTTCGTTCAACCTGATCCTAGCTCACTTAGTAGCAAGCCAGGGTAGGCCACCTTTGTTTTTTAAATTTTTAGTTTTGGGACCGGTCCGGGCCAAGGAAAATGTTGCACCATCCCAAATCGAAGGGAAAAATGGGTTGTGTTGAGCTAAAAATTTGGCCTACAGGTACAGCTTAGACCATCCCCAAGCAATAATCATGCTAATTAGGTCACCATTTATACTTCACTCTTAATTATTTTTCATTTCCCAAAATTTTCCACTTTTTCAATCATTTCTCATTTATTCTCCCTAAATAAACTCTATCTCTTCCTATTACTTTTGCTCTCACCCGATAAAAATAGGACAACTCATTTTCACTAGGTCATGAAGAAGGTCATGAGAAAGGTCAGTTTGGTTAGTAAAGGTCACAAATTGACCTTTTGCTCCAAAGGTCATCCTAATTTTTGTGTTAAGTGATATTTAGTGTGACCCAACACGGTCATGACCTTCCTCATGACCTTATTTGGGGATGGTCTTAGACTGGGCTAACCCGCACGGCCGCACAGTTTGAACAACCCTAGTCATAAGTCTCATAACTAAACAAAGTCAAGATGTGGGGGAGGAATTCCATTGCATCTTACTCCCTCTTATTTTATATATTCTTCCCCTTCCCTTTTTACATAAGAAATAACAAAGTGAATTTAGACCACACAAAACACACTACCTCATATACCATTGAATTTGGACCACACAAATCAACCTAAAAAAGGAAATAGGGAAGAAAATCTGAATAACCGAATAAGGAAATAGGGAAGAATATATAGAATAGGAGGGAGTATGATTT
>VHZZ01000018.1:504730-515963 GCA_009801015.1 Silene noctiflora
TTCAAATGAGCGCACTATGTCGCGGATGAGAATCGAACCCCCAACTTCGGAGTAAAAGAGCTCTTACCACTTGAGGTAGCTCTTATTCTCTCCAAACTTGTTAAAAGGACGTAGCAAAGTAGTAGCATGCACGATGCATGCGTGAATTAAATCGTGAAAATTGGACCGACTTAATTACTAACCTCGATCTAGAAGCTGTTTAATTACGTACAAGAATTGTTCAAACGTAAACTTTGTCATGCATGTATGTATGTATTGCGATTGACAGCGCGTCTTGCTTTAGACGGGTTATTTTCCGTCTGAAATAAGACGGATAAAATGCTACCATTTTACAATAAAATGTTGCTATTTTCTGATAACATGTTACCATTATTTTTCACATCATTTTTAGGGTAAAAAGCGACAACTCTAATTATAACATTTTGTTATTAAATGGTTATATTTTATTAAAAAATGACAATATTTTGTCCATCTGAAATAAGAATTTGCGATTGCTGTATGTATGGCTGCTCCTGCTCATATCCAGTAAGATTTGCCGGCTTAATTGATGCAGCTGGAACATAAACTAATGCAAAAACCTTGACATATCATTTTCAGTGCAAATCGTCGTCTAATAGCATGTTTAAAAGGTTTTAAAAATCAGGCCTAAAACTCAATTATTTATCTTTGTTTGCTAGCCGAATGTCAAGTTTGAGTATTATTTACTATAAAAACTAAGTTTTTCTATTATATGGGATTTGAAATTATCTTTTAAAACTTGGTCTCTCAAATTTATTTGACGGTTCTTGCGTTTTAAAGGAAATTTGAGATTAAATCTTAAATTTGAAAAAATGATCGATTAAAATTATGATTGTTTTTTTGTGTTGACCAGGAGTATCCCTACCGACAGCTGGGACAATCTCCTTTGGGGTACTGAAGGCAATTTAATGGGTTGACCACTTGACCCCTCCCAAGTTTGACTTTTTCATTCGCAAGAGTTAGGAATCGAACCCCTAACCACTTATTTAAGAGATGAGAGCCCTTACCACTCACACTAGCCAATTTTGGTATTAAAATTACGATTGTGAGAGCCTCCTTTTACACCAAAAAAAGACCAAATATCGTACAAAGTTTTTAAATTTAAATTGTCTATGTACTTGAAAAGTTATTTAGGATGAAGCAGAGATGATGGGAGTAATAAATGAATAAAATAAATATAAATAAATAAAATTAATGCTCAAAATAATGTTTTAAAGTTTTTTTTTTTTTTTTTTGTCTAATAAGATTTTTGAGTTAGACCAATAATCCTTTGGACCACCTATTTGAGGGATGTATGATTACAAAATTAAACTTTTATTATTTTCATTTTTTTTATCGAGTTTATAGCCTACCTTAAATTTACACGAAATAATCAACCATATCTAAAAAGGAGCAAGGACTAAAACCCCTTTCTCGTGATTTAATACCTTCTGCCTCGTCGAGTCGTCCCACCTACAAAAATATCAATACATATATCTAAAACGATTCTTCCCAATCCGATCCAACTTCCAAGTCTCACCTACAAAATATCTATACAAATATCTAAAATCACTCATCCCAATCCGATCCTAAATCGATACTCAATCTTAATCTTATTGGTTGTCTACTTGTCTAGTTGTCTCTTTGATTTTCATATTTAGGAATAAATCAATAAAACAATATAAATACCTTGAGATATTAAATTAAATTAAATTAAATTAAATTAATTCAATAATTAATAAAAATGTTAAAAATTAATTAATTAATTAATTAAGATAAATATAGATACAAATTTCCCTTTCCCTATCACATAGACTGTAAGAATGGAACCCATAACTCCAACTGAAAACGACTGCAAGCAACCTCTGGTCTACCTCTGCAACTTCTTATAAATACCCACTACCTTTTATTTAATTATCAATAACGTAATCATCAATTTACCACTACACCTCCCTTTTTGTTTTATGTTTTTTTTCCACCACCCTATTAATTATCCTAATTAAATAATAATAAACTAGAATCTGGTCTTTGTTATGTCGAATATATCCGTCTTAAATTTATAAGAGAGAAAAAAAATACAAATATTTACTATTGAGATAGATAAGATAAATATTTCGGTATTCCGTTTACATTATGCTGCGTAATACCACATAATTTCATCCATTTTAATAAGTCTATCTTCTTTTCCTCTAAAAAAGAAGTGAATTGAATTATACTCCGTATTAAGCTGAATTAAACTGAATTACACATAGCTGAGCGGGCTCGTACCCTGTTTTTCTGGGCTGAATGAAGCTGAATTGAATTGCAATTTGCTTAAATAAATAGAGTTAAAATAAGTGAACCTAAATTAAAGTGAGCTGAAATAAACGTAATGACAACTGAAGTTAAGCAAAAAAAAGAACTAATATCACTACACCTCCCTTTTTGTTTTATGTTTTTTTTTCCACCACCCTATTAATTATCCTAATTAAATAATAATAAACTAGAATCTGGTCTCTGTTATGTCGAATATATCCGTCTTAAATTTATAAGAGAGAAAAAAAATACAAATATTTGCTATTGAGATAGATAAGATAAATATTTCGGTATTCCGTTTACATTATGTTGCGTAATACCACATAATTTCATCCATTTTAATAAGTCTATCTTCTTTTCCTCTAAAAAAGAAGTGAATTGAATTGTACTCCGTATTAAGCTGAACTAGTTTCAAACTCGTGTAAAAATTGCACAGTATTGAATATCAATAATTTTGACGAAAAATATATAAATCATCTAATTAAATTACAAATATCGGAAAAATTATTTGTAAATAATATTAGGTGTATATATATAATAAAGTTACAAAATATATTATTAATATTTGCTCAGAATGAAGTGCAACAACTATTTAATAATAGAGGAATTAAATCAACCAAAGATGTGGGAAACCGTACACAAAAAAAAAGAAAAAAAAAGAAAAAAATTAATACCTAAAAAGTAGGAAACAATAAAAACTCTTCAAATGACTTAACTTTTATACTATGTAGATTACACAGAGCTGAGCGGGCTCGTACCCTGTTTTTCTGTGCTGAATGAAGCTGAATTGAATTGCAATTTGCTGAGATAGATAAGATAAAATATTTCGGTATTCCGTTTACATAATTTCATTCATTCTAAGGCTTTGTTATTTTTAGCTAAAAAAGAAGTGAATTGAATTGTATTAAACTGAATTGAACTGAATTATACAAAGCTGAGCTGAGTTGAACTGAACTAGCTTGTACCCTGTTTTTTTTGGGCTGAATGAAGCTGAATTCAATTGAAATTTGTTGAGATGAATAGAGCTGAAATAAGCTGAATGACAACTGAAATTAAGCAAAAAAAAAAAAGAACCGCGCGCCTAGAGCTAATTTGAGTAAAGCTAGGCTGAACTGAATAACTGAGTTGAACTGAATAAAGCCGAATATAATTGAAATTAAGTGAGAAAAAACATTATTAGACAAATAAATTGATCTTAACTAAGAGTTAATAATAAACTAATTGTACAATTATTATAATAATTAAATGGTGGGTATATAAAGGGACATGAGATGCAAATAAACCAATGCATACCACAAATTTCTCCCATACTTTTTTCCCTTCCTTAAAAACTTGTCCCCCTCTTTAATAATTTTATCTCTCTAAAATAAATAAATAAATAAATAAATAAATAAATAAATAAAAATAAAAATGGGAGATGAAGAAGAAAGAGTATGTTGCATGTGTGGTGATGTTGGCTTTCCTGATAAACTCTTTCAATGTTCTCGTTGTTTCTTCCGTTTGCAGCACTCGTACGTTTTCTTTCTCCTTCTTCATCATTTCTACTTTATTGCATTTTCGACTCATGATAGGGCGTCATCAGGTGGTACTGAATTACTGAATTACCGATACGATCTCTATCTCATCATTACTCATCACCCTTATCCACTTACTTGTTCTTATGTGATGTCTATGACTCTACATTTTTTTACATGCGAGGGTGGTATCGAGACTTAATTAGTATTATCTGCTAACGTAGTCTCATTACGATAATTCATGGTGTCGCCCTAGCACTTTTTCTTTTCTTAGTGACTAATCCCCTAAAATTATGAACATGTTCTTTCTCTCATAAAAATGTTACATTTATTTTATATGAGATCATTTATATTATAAACTTATTTTCATTAAATTGTTTTTATAGTATGTATCCCATGTTAAATCATGATTTGTAAATAATAATAATAATTCTCTATTAGATTGTATCTCGGCTGCTCACTAATTTATTGTAAACTTTGATTTTATCTTAACACAAAATTCTTTTTTTTTTCTTAAATAATAATAATAATAACTCGGTATTATTGAATGATATTTATGTTTAATTATCATATTTTCACGTGTAAACTCAATTAATAAAGTGATCATAGAATCCTTGTATATGTTCACGTAGTATTGAATTTCAGTATCACCAATTAAAATAAATCATAAAAATAGTTTAGTACTCCTTGTATGTACTACTTGGTCCAAATTATATTAGGATTATCACTAAATTATGATCATATTTATTTCGGAAGGTTTCATTTGTGATCGACTGTCACAAATCAGAATTTGTAGTATTTAAAAAATCTTGCTTAATATATATTTGATAATCACAAGAACTATATGGTTATGAGTAGATGGTATAGAAGTATCATTATAGTATTATGATCATATCCGTAGTAAGCGGATTATACATTGTTGTCGACAGTGAACCCTGGTTAATTACAACAACAAAATGATATGTACATTGTATGGTAGGTATTGTAGCAACTACTATTATGGAAATTCATCATCAACAACATTATGTGATTGGTGTCTAAGTGAAGGAAGAAATTCATCATCAACAAATAACACCAACCACTCTAAGCCTCTCATCAAGATCAAATCTTCATCATCTTCATCATCATCAATGGATAATAATATTCGGTCCGAGTTTGGTCCAGGAGAAAGGATTAAGCACCATGAAGAACGCAATGTTGCTTCTCCTCGTGAACCAGGAAGTAATAGTAATAATAATAGTAATAATAGTACTAGTGTTGCTAGAAACTCCGGAATTCCGTCTCCTCGAACCGGAACTCATCGTCGTTACAAACTTCTTAAGGATGTTATGTGTTGATTAAGTAAGTATATTAGTAATTTTGAACTATAGAAACTATATATATATAGAGAGAGGTATAAGTAACAAGGAAAATTATATAGTATTATGTGTATATTTTTCGAAATAAATCCTAGGTTCGGCGTGTTCTGGCCTTGTGACACTGAGTCAGTGTCACAAGGCCGAACCCAATTTTCTCTAAGGACTTAATTAGGGTTTAGATTGTGTGTTTGTTTTAGTCTTATGATGAGTTGTTTATGTGATCTTGTATGAATAGTGTAATCACTTAAGGAAACTAATATAAAACTTGTTTTTATTAAGATTTCTTGTATCCTTTTTTTTATTATGTCTTAATTATCATATTTAGTCTATGTTACAAAGTTTGTTTTTATATTATATTATATCGGTTTTTCTAAGTAATTAAGGGCGCGCATTAAAAGTCTAATTAAACTAAAACTTGTTTTAATAAGATATTTTTTTGTACCCTTAATTAGTTAATTACATTAGTTATATCTATTATTTTCACCTTTTTTTTTTATGTCTTAATTATCATATTTAGTCTATGTTACAAAGTTTGTTTTTATATTATACTATATCGGTTTTTCTAACATGTGATGTAATTAAGGGCGCGCATTAAAAGTCTAATTAAACTAAAACTTGTTTTAATAAGATATTTTTTTGTACCCTTAATTAGTTAATTACATTAGTTATATCTATTATTTTCACCTTTTTTTTTTATGTCTTAATTATCATATTTAGTCTATGTTACAAAGTTTGTTTTTATATTATAGGTTTTTCTAACGTGTGATGTAATTAAGAGCACGCATTAAAAGTCTAATTAAACTAAAACTTGTTTTAATAAAAAATTTTGTACCCTTAATTAGTTACTTACATTAGTTATATCTATTATTTTCACCCTTTTTTATGTCTTAATTATCATATTCGTCTATGTATTTGTTTTTATTTCACATTATATTGGTTTTTCTAACCTGTGCTGTAATTACAAACATTGAAAGTCTAATTAAAGAAATAATAAGAATAATTTACTATAAATAGGCATTTCTCATGATATGTTATAATGATTCTTCCTTTAATTAGAATGTTTAATTATCTTATGTGTTTAAGTAAGGTACACGTAAGAAAAATCGATAATATATATTCGATGCAATATTTATATTTGAAAAGTGACAAGACACACATTAATATGAATTATGGCCATGCATTAGTTTTATACTTTTATGTCATTATCGTGGAAAGCATGGTGTTTATTTATCTCTTATCTTGTCAAAAAACACCAACTTGTACAACAAAGTCTTAAGTCTAGAATGCTTGATAGGTTTAGAATAATTACTAATTATACCTTAAATTAACATGAAAAGGAAATTTGCTTTGTGATGGGTTTGTGAAAGGAGATTTGATTAAGAAAGGTAATGTGTTTGAGACCTATTTGTAACCATTTGTGTAAAAATATTCGGAAAAAAAAAGGTGTTTTCATTGATTCTTTATTTTCGCTTTCACTTATAAAGTATTATACCCGTCTTCTAATATTGGAATAGATGAAAAAATATACATAATCAGAAAATGATTTACAACACTTGATATAAAATTAGATTCTCGAAGTCACAAAATTTTAACATAAAATATTATATAAGTATTGATTTAACATGCATTTAATCAGAAAATATAAAGTTACATCGGTGTCACAAAATTAACATAAAATATTATTAAAAAAAATACATCGATTGTATAACCTTTACATTATGTTTGTATAATAATTTTATAAGAATAATTCAGAATTGAACCTGAATACCACTGAGTGAATCGGTGTCACAAAATTAACATAAAATATTATTAAAAAAAAATACTTCGATTATATGACCTTTACATTATGTCTGTATAATAATCTTACAAGAATAATTCAGTACTGAACCTGAATACCACCGAGTGAATATGATGCGCTATCGCTTTCAATAAATTAATTAAGTTAGGAAATGTGTTAGTTTTGTGAGGGTCTATACAAGAGAGGTTCTTTTGTCTTTGGCTTAAAATTGGGGGCTATATAATTTTTATTATTTATTATTATTTGAAAGAATTAAATTAAATTTATAATCTCTCTTTGTTGTTGAATGTCTTTAGGAGAATTAAATGCATTTTTTTGGCTTTTTGCTAAGGAATTCATAGTACCTAAAGTTGTGGGTAGCTTTCTCAAATACATTGAAAGTTATTTATTGATACCTCAATTATTAGTCTACTTGCCTTACCATTATATTTTTTTTAATATTTTTTTTTTTTGGAAATTTTATTCACTAGATGTACAAATGAATAAGATGAGATGTCTCTACTGTTTGGGATTTTGGAGTATGTATGTTACTGTTCCTACCCTTGTGTGCTTTTAGATGTCTCAATCGAACAGTAAATATCGGTCCACGAGAATTTTGTTTGAACGGAAAATGAGACGGCGTCACCAGGTGTATGTATTTATTATCAAGTAAAATTTGATAGGGCTATCTCATTTTTCATCATAAAAATAAAATTATTGGATATAGTTGGTTAATTTTGTGAATTAGGTCTAATTTTAATTGATCTAATGTATAATAGTTACGTTTTGAGATATAATTATCTAAGTGTAAATAATTTTGAAAGAAAACGGTAATATATAAAATTCTTAAATGAAATATGAATGAACTCGTGTGATTAAGCCAACCTTTATGCATGCAATTGTTTTTAAAATGAAAGGATTAATTACCAACAGTAGGTCTCATGAGAGACCGTATCCCACTAATTTAGTAGGAGACATAATAGGAAAAAAAATAAATGCAATGAGTCCTTCACCCCATCATATGAGAGGTCTCTCAATAACGCTATTGAGAGACCGTCTCTCTGAAAATTTTTGTGAATTACCAATACACGGTACGCAATGATCAATATTATTGATAATCTTGTATTTTCATCTACATTGTCGAAAATTTAATTTATATCGCTCCGAGTCTAAAATATTTTTGCATATAATCAAAATTTTTAATTTCACTAGTAAGCACAATTCTTTTTTTGTCAAAATAAAACACTCACACGTTAACAATATCATAACCAGGACAAGTAGTCATATTCGAAGTTGTTTAATAATTACTCACAATGGAGCTCGACAATTAAGAGTTGAGTTAAACTGAATGAACCATAGCTGCACTGAATAGAACAACCGAAACAGTTAATTTGAGTAAAGTTGCCCTGAATTTAGTTGACCTAAATTCTGGAACAGATTGGAGTTGCGCCGAGTTGGGATGAGCTAAAAAGAGCTGAGATTAAGTTAGAAAAAATAGGGCGCGAGCTGAAATCTTCGCCCAACTCATTTTAACGATTTACTTAATCACTTACTAGTTTAACACCCGTGCGTAACAACACTTTAATTAACTTAGTTCACCATTCATCTATTGTTTTCCATTAAAATATGAAGAAACTTTTTCACATCCCAAAGAAGTGGTGGCTTCTTCTTAGTACTCGTTTGACCAAAATGTATAGGGCATCGGGTGGCTGCCTTGGTCACATATCTTTTCAAGTGCTACATAAAGCTCATAACAATAAAGTGCATCTCATCCCATGCATACTCGTTTATCCGTCGGAAGTTGAAGACGGATAGTACCCCTCTCACAATAAGATAAGTGGGAGGGCAATTGGTGGAGAAACGGAGCATTCTATGGATAATGTCACTCTTCAGCTTGTGACGGATAGTGTCCGTCTTCAATGAGAATTTGTGTTAAACAATTGTCCACTTAACCATTGTTTTATTCCGCTTAATTTCCGCTTATTAGTTAAGTTAAGCTCATTTATGTTTAGTTGAGCTCATTTTAAGTTATTAAGTTCAATTCAGCTCACTTTAATTCAGTTTAGCTTCGTACAACTGGTTTCAGTTCAAATCAACAACTTTGGACCTATTAAAACATCGTCTTACAGTCCTCTAAAGTCTAAAACATTCTCGTAACTTGAACGACATTTCAAAATGACCATGTATAAATTATCTCGACATTGATCAATCAAAGTTTCAAGTTATTTCTAAATGTTTCCCTAAAAGAGGAAAATAACCGGATTTCTCTAATAATTTCAGTTTAGTTTAATTCAGCTTCATACAACTCGTTTCAGTTGGAGCCTTGGAAGTTGTAAGTACAGGTTATCGTATTATTATTATATCAGATTTTTGACCAGGGAACAAATTTTACCATAGTGTACCAGTTAGTTTTTTTTTTCTTCTTTTTCTTTTTCTTTTTCAAGTGTACAGAAAGCTGAAATTTCGCTAGGACAAATTTAATACAGACGGATAATTACAATCTCGATTACCAATATCGATCCTTATAAGTTATCTGCTAATATAGTTAACATGTGTGCCAAGTAATTCTTGTAAAAGCAATCAACAACTTTTATGTACTTTTAATCTTTTTGTCACTTCTTTGTCATTTTTAACAGTAAAAATGTGATTTAATCTGTTCGATTTACTGCATCATATGGCCGACCTACGAGTATATGCCATGTTTCACACTGAAACAAGTTCATGCCAAATACGAAGTATCTTTCTAGTTTAAATATCTTTCTCCGAATTACTCCCTCCGTTTTGATCGTTTTTTACCTTTGATTTTGGCCCGAAGGGCGAAGACCAAGCAAAAGAAAGGGATCAATTATTGGATATGTAAAATTGAATTCGAATATGAGCTCGAGGTCCTAAAATCAATGTTCGATCTTGACTGGTATAATTTTTTTCAAATGTGAACCTTTTCTTAAACACCTTCTCCTTAACGTGGAGTAATTTTTTAAGATTCTTACCACAAGAAAATTTAAATAAGAATAGGGATAGAGGAATTGTAATAACCGTTTATTAGATTTGTCGAGGTTTTTACTATAGTACATGTAGATGTCGGAAAAAAAAAAAAAAAAAAAAATAAACAACGAAGTTACCCTTACGATTATTTGTCTGCATCGTGGATATAGCATGGATAACACGAAGTCTAATTAGGTCAAATTAGGATTGGAGTTTTACGACACGAATCTGACATAAACAATCTACCTATTGACTTAGTTAAATGTTCATAATTGAGTGGGTTGAGTCGGTAAGTATATTGTACATACACAAATTAAAATAAAATATAATTTTATAATTTTACAAATTAAATTAAATTTATTAAATTAAAATTAAAATAGAAATTAAATTAAATTTTATAATTGGACTTCTCCTCTTTTGGGCCTGTCCTATACTACGGGATTAATAGGACGGTCCTAGAGGAGAGTTGTCGTTTTACATAAGTATAGCGGAATTGGCCATTACAATAGAGATATCGTGCAGATCAAACGAAATGGGCTAAACTTGCAGGCTTCACCCTCAGCCCATATCTTCTGCGATAAAGTTGGTCCATTTGTAACGGCCCATACTTAATCAACTGGGCTACTGAAATCAACCCAATATTTACACTCCGTAACACGAGCCTCGGAAATAAAGTTGGCCCATTTAAAGCATGTTTGACCTAACTTATTAAAAAAAAAAATGTTTTGAAACTTAATTTTTTAATAGTGTTTTTCAAAACTAAAAATATCAAATTCTTGTTTCTATTTTTAAGGACAAAAGGATGGTTTTCGAGTTTTTAAAAAACTATTTTTAACTTTGTAGAAAATAGTGTGTTTGGTCAATTTGTGTTTTTTAGCCAAAAAAAATACTTTCAAAAAATAGGCTAAACACATACTTAGTCACGACTCACGAGAATAAGATTCAAATTGTTCTATAAAATCTAAGATTATGTAAGACTATTCTATTAATATTAGGTTCAACAAATTTTAGTTAATAAAAATATAAAAATATTTTTATTTTAATAACCTAAAATTAAATGCTTAAGTTTTGTACGAGATTTTTTTTTTTTTTTTCCCATGGCACGAGCCAAAACCACCGTGGCATTAATGCCTCCAAAAAGTTTCATGAATATATTATATCCAATAATAGGGGATGACATGTTACTCTAAAATATACTATGTCGCTCATACATAAAAATATATATTCAAATAATTATTGTCGAATTTATGACAGTAAACTTGCAGTAACATAAGACGGATAATATCATTCGTCTGAATTAAAACTTG
>VHZZ01000018.1:515997-535261 GCA_009801015.1 Silene noctiflora
GATTTACGAGGTTTTTAATTACATTTTTCAAAAAAAATGCAAGTGTACCTTATATTAGTACTCGTCCGCTCCTTTTTAAAAATTTTCCCCCAATCTAAAATTCTAGCTCCGCTAATGCTAATCTAGATACATGAGACTATGAGAGTGATATTGAGACACTTGTATGGCAATAGGCTATTGCCCAAGTTACCCTTTTTTATGACTCCAAGTGACTCAGGAGTTTGTGCCGTGTACATTTCTTGTTGAGCCAAAGTCACTTAAACTCATTCAGATGACTTCTTCACCACAACACAAGTGCGTCTAAGGCTATGTTCAGTCATGAACGTGAAAATCAGGTACGTCTTCGATTTTGGTCATAAAATTTTATAACTTTATTTAGACCTGGCAAACAGATCGTGTCGTGTCGGGTTCGTGTTCGTGTCACATATAAACGGGTCACAAACCCTCCAACCCAAACCCGACCCAATTAAATCTCGTGTCGTGTTCGTGTCAATCCACTTACATAAATGGGTTATATAGCCTTAACCCTAACCCATTAATTTCGTGTCGGGTTCGTGTCGTGTTTTYGTGTCATGTCYATATTTGGAAAGTTTTCGTATATTTATGTGAGGGAAGATCCAGAAAAAGTAGGATTAATTTAGTAAACAGGTCATTCGTGTCGGGTTCGTGTTTAGAGGGCTCAACCCAAACCCAACCCAATTAAATATCGTGTCGTGTTCGTGTCAACCCACTTACATAAATGGGTCATTAAGGCTCAACCCAAACCCGTTAATTTCGTGTCGGGTTCGTGTCGTGTTTTCGTGTCGTGTCACTATTTGCCAGGTCTAACTTTATTAGTGGAATTCAATCAAAACTTTTTGTACATTTATATTCGAGTTTGATTTCTTTATAGAGCACAGAACCTCCATTTATTTTAAGACGCCCCTAAAAAAATAATGTATCCAATAACTTAAATTAATCAATGATGTAGACATGTAGTAATGCGACGCCGTATTGCACAGGCTATATGTTCCTTCGCAGGTGTATATTTTGTCTTAATAAAAGACGTAGAACCATAGTGCATTACTTAATTTATTAGGTGTCCGTCTTGCTTAAGACGGCTACTATCCGTCTTAACCTTAAGATGGCTAGTGGCCCTCTCACACACTTGCAAGTGGGAGGCAAGTGGGTATATTCATTTTCCATCCACTTGCCTCCCCACTTGCATTTGTGTGAGAGCTAACTATCCGTCTTAAGGTTCAGACGGATAGTTGTCGTCTTAAATAAGAATTAGTGATTTATTAGTAGTAATGAATTATCATTACTTTCCCTAAAACGGATGTATTCGTTTTATAATTAAATCGAATTCTAATATTATCGCATGATGGTAGTAGTAACGAATTTTTTGGTGGTCCCTACTCCCTAGACAACTTGTCTTTTTGATCCGTAGGTCTCGTGAGAGACATAATAGGAAAATAGAAAAAGCAGTGGGTCCCTCACCCCATCATGTGAGAGGTCTCTTAATAACGTTATTGAGAGACCGTCCCTCAGAAGTTTTTGTGCTTTTTGATAAGTTTATAAAAGAGTGTAATTATCATATGTTAATACTATTAATGTGTATTAATATGAACATAAATTCTCATTTGTGACTGACAAAAATCGTCATAAACTTGTGACGTGAGATAAAGAGGAAAGTGGAAGAATCAAGTGGGAGAGGGTTGTGACTTGTGAGACGTCACAAGCAAGAGAGATTGTAATATGAATATGCGTTATTTATAATGTCAGGTCAACCTGGCCCAATCCGCTCGTCGGGTCAAAGGTCAGCCTAGCCCAATCCGTCGATCACTTGGGCCAAGTGAGGGTTCATAATCCTAAGCTAGGCCCATCATTTGGCCCAGTTTTTCACCAGAATAAAAGTTCGATAAATAGGACCAACCCGTGGGCCCGACCCGCCAATTACTCCACCTAAAGACCAACCATCTCTATAACCGATCCGGCTCAGCCAACCCGCCATTCCCAATGCCCGGTTCAAGATAGATCTTCTTGAGCCTGACGGCTCATCTCTGGGTCAGCTCGGCCTAACTATAAACCGATCCGTAATCATCTCTAAATAGACTCTTACCTTTACCAAAATTAAGAATTCTAATTTTAGTATTTATTTTCTAGAATAACATCTTTAGTTAATTTGTCTTTATTTTACTCGAAAATTCTTGAGAGATATCTTAATCAAAGAAGAGAATTCCCATTTTTCTAAATTCCATAGAATTTCATGTTTGGTGTATGGAAATTACCTTTTTATCATGTGCACATTATTAAACAACACGTTAATCAATCATGTGATGAAAGAGTGAATGCATACTTCAACATCAGCCTACTAAACATTTATTAGAATACGACCATTTGAACTAACTTCATGTACCTTCTTATGCACGACTACATTTAACACGGTATTATCTGTCTTAAATTTAAGAAGGGTCATATATTAATTCGTGAACTATACAATCGGTTATATACATCTGGTAGTATTGATTTGGAACTTTATAACAAAGGATTTGAGCTTATATGTACATTTTACGAGCTTTATAAAAAAAATTTAACTCAAAATATTATATTGAAACTCTAAAATAATACATATAAACACAATAAGTTTTTAATTTTAACACCTGAAAAATTAAAATGTAAATCAAAATTTTTAAAAGCTCAATGTTTTTTTCATATAAGCTCAATTAGATTTGTATTGGATGTACGATGCTCATATACATCTGGTCAAATATCATATCGTTAGTTTTGTATATGTATAAGACAAATATATTATTTTTTCCTATTTATTCTTATATATGGAAGTGGTATATATATTTAATCCGTATTAAATTTAAGATATATAGTACCGTCTTAAAAGAGACTTACCGCTTACGGTATTTTGAATGCATTCAACATTAGAAGAGATAATGATAGTCTATTTTACGTAAAAACCTTAGCCAAATTTGAGCGTCTTTATAAAAAAGTTTAACTCAAAATATTATATTAAAACTTAAATAATACATATAAACACAATAAGTTTTTAATTTTAACACCTGAAAAATTAAAATGTAAGTCAAAACTTTTAAAAGCTCAATTTTTTTTTCATATAAGCTCAATTAGATTTGTATTGGATGTACGATGCTCATATACATCTGGATATATTGTCATTTAATCATTATTAAACTTAAGATAGATAATGTCGTCTTAAAGGAGACTTACGATATTTTGAATGCATTCAACATTAGAAGAGATAATGATAGTCTATTTTACGTAAAAACCTTAGCCAAATTGCATGTTATTGTGGCAGGTTACAAATCATACTTCGTTATCAATGCAAAATTCTTTATCTATATTAATTATTAAAAGTACATTGTATTCATTTAAGGATTCATGTATCTTAATTTCTTAGATTACTATATGATTGTGAATAAACTATAATGTGATAATGACATAGCTTAACCAAATTGTTTTTTTGTGATTATTATTTTTGTACGTAATAAATTAACGAATAATATGTGTCCCGTCACTCGATTTTAAGAAAAAATCGGAATGTCGGATTTGTTGATAATTATCGCTTAATTATTGTACTATATTTGATCATTAAATAAAATCGCTCATAGATTAGCCAAACACGAATTGGGCATATATTAGAAGTAATTTTAATTGCAGCCTAACTATAGTAGTCGAATTAATCCCCTTATGCTAATAGCCTTATTATTTATTTAGGTGGTCAAATGAAGACTCTAGCCGGGCGCGGATCGGGCTTGATTTTTTGGCCCACGGACATGCCTGTTCATGGGTTTTAGACGGGTTTTTGAGCTGAGCCTTTGTAAATTTTGGAAAATACATTGTCTAAACCCGCTCTAGACTTTTGATAACCTAATATCATTTGTAAACGATTTTAAAAGCAAAGATGAAACCGTGTCATATCGTGTTGGGGCGTGTCAATTCAATCTCGGCCGCGTCATGTTCAAATGGGACATGACTATGCTGGGGCGTGTCAGCCCAACAATCCACGTATTCATTTTCATCTCTAACTAATATTGAGATAAAGTATATATATCTGAGGCGTGCCAACCCAACAGTCCCGATCAGTGTAGACCGACCCGAGATCCAACCCATTTGACAGGTTTACAGTCAAGTAAGATAAAATGATAAAATGTGTATGGTTAAAAGGAAGAAGAAGGAGAGACAGAGAGCAGAGTAGAAGAGAGCAGAGGAAGAGTAGCTAGGTAGCAAGAAGCCGTGTATAATGTAAGAAGTAATAATAATAATGATGAACAAATCAGGAGTCTTCGCAGGAGACAGCAAGTAAAGCTGATTGCTGCCTCTTCTTTCTTCCCAAAACCTTTATCAACGTGTATTTGGTCCACCCTACCTACATCATTTCCTATGTTAGGCGGACACTATCCGCCACAAGCTGAAGACGGATAGTGTCTCTCTCATAATATGCAAGTGACACTATCCATGGGGTGTTCCATTTTTCCCCCACTTGCACTTACACTTGCTTTATTGTGAGAGGGGCACTATCCGTCTTCAGCTTGTGACGGATAGTGTTCGTCACAAGCAAGACACTTTGATTTTTTTATTAAATTTTTGTATATTTTTTTTTATTAATATTCTTTTTTGATAAAATTATATTTCTTGCTACATAAACTCGAATAATAATGTATATTATTGTAGGAATAGACCGTCTTACTTGTGACGGCTACAAACTCATGACCTTTCACATACACCTCCGTCCCACTTGCCCTCCCACAAGTCACAAGCTTGTGATAGATCGAATAGTACTGTCACAAATGAGAATTTGGGTCGTAGCAATGTTGGTATGAAAATCAAGAAATAAAATAAAAAGAAGGTTAGCCTTTAGTACATTAGGTATGATAAGTATACTTCGTATACCATTCGATTTATATCGTTTTCGTCTGATTTTGATAGAAATGTTAGAGCGTCTAAAACCGAGAAACTTCAACTATCAATTTAAACTTTTGGTTGAAATGAGTTCTTAACATTTTGTAACAGCCATACAACGTGAAAAGTCACGCGACGGGTTTAAATCTCACCACGCCAATTTCTAAAGTGGAATATATTAAACATCAAGTATGCGGAAGCTTGTAGTTGCATCCACACTACAAGCCGCGTGTTAAAGAAGTATGAAGCCGATCTCGGGATTTCAACCATAGTTTAAACTTTTGATTGAGACCGTTTCTTGACGCCCTATCAATCTCTTTAACCCAATTGATTTATTAGAAATAGGGTAATATATAGATGTTTTTTTTTTTTTTTTTTGACAACACTGGTCGGTTAGCCTAGCTACTGGCTAGTAAGTAAATTATCGATGTTGTGCCCTAGCTAAATGGACATATAAACTTTTTATTGAAAATTGGAAAAGTGACTTTTTTGAGTGAGGAAACGTAATAGGAATATTTATAATAGTTGAGACTCAGTCACTCAACCATCACCTTAAGGTTTTGGTTGAGTTGGTTCATCTATTATGGTATCAGGGTCAGTGTGACTGAAGGTCACGAGTTCGAATCCTGGCAACCTCAGCACATGGTACGGAGGAGCCTGTACACTAACCACTCTTCAATTCAAGCCTAACGGGAATTTGAGGGTTTTGAGTTCGAATCCTGACAACCTCAGTACCATGGAGCCTATGCACTAACCACTCTTCAAGCCTAACGGGCATTTGAGGGTTTTGGTTGAGTTGGTTCATTTATCAACTTTGTACTCCAATTTTCTATTAATTTAGTTCTAAAAAACAGGATTTAAGACGGATATATCCAGCGTTAGAGAATCGGATTACTAATTGTTGCAGAAAAAGAAGGTAAAAAAAATAAGAATCTGAAAAACATCCAATCACAGTTATCCATGGCAGTGAATTAAGGCAAAGTAGAAGGAGAGTAGCAGAGTACAAGTGTGGTCGTAGAAAATGTAGCACATATTTTTTTGGGGAAAAATCTCAACGCAATCAATTTTCCAGCTTTCAGTCTTGCTTAAACTGGAAACCTATCAGGCTTACAACTCATGTCATTCATTCATTATTTTTTTTATACTTAATTAATGCTCTTCTTTTGTCACCTCAACCAATTTCTTCCTATTGCCTTGAGCTAGTGTCCTCTCACTTTTTCCTAACTAGCCTAAATTGTCGATCATGCAAATGTCGGTTAGTTTAGCTGATTAGAGATTGAAGTGGGTCGTGCCGTGTCATGCATGGAAAAGATTCTGGCACGACTCAGGAAGGTAATAAACTTTGTTCCGGCCTGCCGGTGAAATGGAAATGACGTCCCAAAATAATACCGAACTCTACTTCAGCCTCATTTATATTTTGGGCGTGTTCAAGTGGGTTGAGCCTTATCCGACCAGTTACGCACGGTCTTCCTTCTCGTTCGTTGACCCAGGCACGGTCCAGGGGATGTCATACTATGTTGGGTCGTGTCAATCATGTCGTGCTAAAATAGGTTATAGATCATGCTGAGACATGTCAACCCAACAGCCCACTTGTCCACTTAAGACACTTTCATCTCTAATACCGATATGAAACGAATACCGATTTAAGATTGGTTTTGATAAGAATTTAATGACTTATATGAAGAGACGAGCTAATTCGAAAGATATTATAGATATTAAAGATATTATTATCTCCACTTTTTTATTTATAATTTTTTTTTTTGAATATTTATATATAACTTCTCTAATTAATTAACATAAATTAGAAATTTAATTATTTTGAAAAAAAGAAAAGACATTTAACAAAGGTCAATCATTTTATGTTTCTTCTTCACTTATCTTGACAGCTAGACTACCCATAAGTCATCTAACATAAGGACATTTTTTTGGCTTCTTTACATTTTTAGCCAAACCCTTGCTTCTCTATTTCTCCATATATTACGGTCAATTTTCGAGTAACGTTATCAGTACTTTAAATATATGGCTGATATTCTAAAATATTTACGCAGATTTAATAGGGGAATAAAGAAATAGCCAGTCTAAACTCGTCATATTTAATCAAGTGAGATGTTATTTAACCAGTTTTAACTCTAACACCGATAAATCTGTATTTCGAGAGACAATAATAATGAATAGCTACATAAGATGGTTAATCAAAGCCAAATAATGAATTTGAAGAAATCCAACTACTTAATAGCTTAGCTAATTATGCTAGCTTATTAATTAGACGAGTTTTACGACTAATCGCGATTACTAATTACTAACAAATATGCACTTAAGAATCGAACATCCGACTAATTAATATCGATAGATTAATTAATTAACTACTAATACAATCTTGGCCTAAAACTTGAGTCAAAAGATCCTTGAGGTGGTGACATTGCAACTGTTACTGATGTTGAATTTATCCCTGAATTTGATTTTGGTGATCCTGCAAACACATGATCAATACAGATTCTTGTTTAAGACGGTATTGTCTCATTTTAAGTCAACGGTATTATTAATTATATAGTTTAATAGCTTTATGACAAACAATATAATGTAAAATGTATAACAACATTAGTCTAAATGTAAAATTAAAATTCAAAATTGAAAAAAAAAGACGGTTACAAAAAACCTGTTTTATACAAATTCTTGTTAATGACGGCCTTACAGAAGAATTTATGAAAAAACATTATTTTTAAGGAGTGTAATTGTATGTTGGATAAAAATCTAAATTAATCATCAATGGTTTTATAACTTAATCAAAAGGCACATTATTTTACCACTTTGTAATATTGCATATATTTGACTCTTGAGTAAGTCTTCTATAAAACGGTTTTAAAAAAAAAAAAAAAAAAAAAGTTGTAAAATCATATTCAAAAGACCTTGATGCCCTTATCATGAAAAGTGATAGTTTGTGGAAATTATTTTACTATGCTAAGGATATTTAGGTAAATTATATCACAAGAATTATTGATAAAAGTATAAAATATGGTTAAAAAAAAATTGCAATGTGCATTATGTAATTAAAGGGTAAAGAATCGAAGTACTCCATCTATTCAAGTGAATAATTTTTATTTAGTTTATTTTGTGAAGAAAAAAAAATAAAGCAAATGTAAACTATTAACTTGGACGGAGGGAGTAATAACTAAGTAAGTACCATAGAATTTATTTAAGATATTTAGCATAGTATTACTAGGTTAAGTATACCTTAGCTTATGACAGAGACGGAAAGAGTAGTTAATTACTTTGCGATGGTGAAGTCCGAGTATTATCCGAGGACATAGGTGAAGCCACCCGGTGATCATTTGTAGCAATTTGGTTCGACTTTCGACGACGACGGTTATGATCAGCCAGCCTCTTCCTGCAGCTCCTCTTCCCGTTGTCAAATTCCCCTAACAAATGAAACCTGTCCCAAATAACCCAAATAACAAAAAGTTATGTGTAAAACCGTTTCACACAAAAATAGTGAAAATCTAATAAAAACAATTCCGGGTCTAAAGAGACTTCAAATATTCGTGTAAAGCCACCTTTGAGTCTTACACTAAACTTTGAAAAGTCATGTGTAAAACCCGTTCCACACGAAAATAGCATAAATAATTGATAAAAGAATATTATCGCTACAAATTACTCCGTAATTTTGTAGGAATATTTTCGTCAATTAATAAAAAGGGTAAACAAATGATTCTTTAAAACTAAAATGTCGAATAAAACCAAAACTTTTATATTTAGGCACGTTTAAAATAATATTAAGCAAAATCCGATATTATTGCTTTCGAACAGATATCTAACCAAACCTAAGTAGTGTAATCTAGAGATGCATAATGAGCCATACAATAACCGACACGACTTATAAGTTATAATATACTCCGTAATTTTGAATAACGTATACAATCAAATGATATCAATAGTGATTCGACTAACCTTTTGTCGTGTTGTAGATAAAAATAAGTTAAATTGAGACTATTTTCTTACAAGTGAAAATTAAAGAAATTCACCATACTAAAAATAGCAAGACCAAACTTCCAAACAGACAGAATTGCCCTCGGGATTATAATTGTACGGTGTAACAACATCACCCAATCATTGGAGCAAATCACAAGGGTAAACATGGAACACATTTAATTAATTCAATAATTATCGTGTAAAACCGTCTTACCAAATAAGACGACCCTTTTAATTAATTTAATAAACCAGCGTAACTAAATGATTAAGACAAAAAACCATTTTACCCTACTGAGTAACTTTTAACCAATAAAAAAACCGTCACACGTTGTAACTAAATAGTTAAGACAAAATTACCGGCTACACTGCTGGCAAAACCGCTGAATTAACCCGGCGGCGATGACGGTGGAGGCTTTGGAGTGAAACTCACACACCTTATGACGCCGGTGGTAGTGCTTAGCATTGCTGAGGTCAGCATTACATCCTTCTGCTTGACACTTTGGCGTATTAACCGCCACGTCAGCCGGTCTAGACCGGCGATACAGCCGGCTCACAAGATCATCATCAGGAGAAAAATAGGTCCGACCGCCTAAGTCCAACCCAATAGGCGGTCTATTATTTGGGTCCGGTTCAGTTTTAGGTATCATTGGAGTGAACCCGCTCGGACCGGATAAGTGGTCTAAAGAAAACAAAGATGGAGTCGGGTTTGGGTTCGGATACGAGGCAGCTTGGAATGCGCGTGGATCGGTAAATAGTTGATTTTGATAGTAAGAATTATTGTTATTGTTGGTAGTAGTAGTATTATCATGCGGGAAAGTGTACGGATTATTGAAATGTTCGTCGAACATCGGACGGTTATTTTGATACGTCGATTGCGAACCAATGTGACCGTAATTCGGATTATTATCGTGGTGGCGGTGTTGGTGGTTGTGGAGGTTATCGACGACGTCCGACAACATGAGTTGTGGATGTTGAGGTGGTGATGATGAAGAATGGTTTCCCCAATGGTCATACCCTAACATTTTTTATATTATATTATATTATATTATATTATATTATAATTTGGACTTTTCGATATTGAGATGAAAATATATAACAGAAGAGAGTGAGCAAAATAGAGGCATGGAAATATGATTGTTGGAGGGGAACAAGAGGATTGATGTTGGAAAATTATGGAACAAATAAAAATACATAGAGATCAAATATATATTAATATATATATATATATATATATATATATATATATATATATATATATATATATGATGAAATAGTATAATATATTTAAATTATATATATGATGAAATAATATAAGAAAATGTGATTAAATTGGTATGAAGGGTAAGGTAGTGAGAGTAGACTGCATATATTTTGGTTTCCTCATTTGAGAAAATGGCAAAATAATAGTAGCTACCTCTCACTTTCTCTTCTTTCATTGAGGAAGGAAGTGTTGGCTGTTGCCCAACTTATATGGGAAGGCGGCTTCCTTGTGTTTTTTCTCTTTATTAAAAAACTTCATCATATGGTGTTAATCGATATTGATCAGCTAATTTAGCCGGTAAAGTTATTAAATGGGTGATTACGTAGTTTAGTTTTGTTACTAAAAGCATATTATTAAGGCCCTGTTCTTTTGGACTGAAAAAGAACTGATTTGAACTGAACTGAACTTATAGGATCTGAACTTAACTTAAATTAAGTGACTTTAAGTCCAAAAAAAACAGGGCCTAACTCTAGTAGGTAAAAGAAGTTTGTTTGTAATGTTTGGGTTTTTTATATTCTCTCCCATCCACACCAAATTACTCATTTGACTTTGATGATACTTTGATCACGTTTTTCATCATTTAGCCTCCCTAAAAGCAAAATCTTGTGGAACATTCTTGGTTTTAGTCCATGCCTAATAGACTTCGAGTCTGTTACCCTTGGGTGGCTTACCTGGTATACGTGGTTTGCAGGCTATCACATATACCCGAGGGTTTACCCAGTGCGCACCGAAGGTAGCGGCTGCGGGTTCCCTTGTTAAAAAAAAAAAATTGTAATAAAATTAAATGTCAATTTTATATAAATTTTATTAAAATCTAACTAAATATGATCTAGGACAGTATTTAGTTAAAAAGTGGATGGATAGTTTGGTATAGATTGGAAGGAGTATCTTGTTTTGCGAAAATAAATTAAAAAGATGAAGAAATAATAGTTCGATTTATAAAATATGATAGTTATAAATTTATTTATAATACATGGATGGAGTCGGGCCGGGGTAGGGCATGCGAATGGTTACATACAAGAAGATGTTTTTTGATTGTATGAGTTCTTAGAAAAACAAGTACTCCGTACTAAATTACTGATAATAAGGGTTAGTTAATTATTTCCGTCAGCATAAAATTGCCATGTGACTTCCTTTACGCGAAAAGAAAAAACCGAGAATTTGGTTTTTGATGTATAGTAAATGTATTAATGGAAATCCTTTATACATTCATCAAAGAATAGTTCATCATTTCGTACTTTAGTATTATTACAATCAAAACGTTTTCAATGAAAATTTGTGTGTTAATTACAATATGTTTTCTTTGACGGATTTTTACATATCAACTTGACTACTAATTACTCCGTACATGTCTATTTTCTCATAAATCAGAATGGATATATCAATGTAAGACCATCCTCAAGCAGAAGGTCACGCTAACTGGGTCACCAACGTTTTAGCCTTTAATCTCACCTTATTTATCTTGACTCACTTTCACCCTCCCAAGCAAAAGGTCACGACCTAGGTCACCAACCCAATCATTTTTCACTTTCTAATCATTTTCCACATTCTTTACCCCACCAAAAACTCTCCTACTTTTTCAATTATTAATTACTAACAAATGAGAGGATGACATGTGTTGGGTCACCAACCTCAACTCAAGGTCACCAAATCTCAACTCAAGGTCACAAATTGACCCTGAGTTATTCAAGGTCACCAAAATCGTCTTCTTAATCCTTGTTTAATGAGTCATTAGCACGACCCAACAAGGTCACGACCCAGTTGGTGACCTTGCTTGGGAATGGTCTAAGTCAACTAAATTAATTACAAAGTGTTTTGCTTGTAACGGACACTATCACATTAAGGCAAGTGAGGGGAAAATGGAGCATCCTATGGTTCGTGTCACTTGCATATTGTAAAAAGAATTACATGAAACCGACCTATATATTAAGAGTAGAGTAACATTTTTCGATCCATTTCTGAAACAAATATCGTATTTACCTTACACATGAACCGGGACTTCAATATGTACGATTTTTAAGAAACGACGTTTTACATCTATAAACACGTTATCAGAATTCAAAACCCGTTAGCATCATATAGTCATTCCGATACTTTATAAGACTTAGTAATGAAGTGAAGATGGTGAAAGTGAAAGAGTTGGCGGTCCATGAAAGGATGAAGAAAGAAAGAGAGAGAGATTGAAAGAGAATCGAAAAGGTGATGCACCATAATCTTTGTATGCAGAGATATGGAGCTGTAAAAGTCATGGTTTTGGGTCCACCCTCTCGAGTCATCTCTCTTTAATCTTTATAAATCAAAACTCATTATAAATGTAATCGAACACGAATATTATCAGTCACAAGCTGAAAATCAATAGTGTCACTCTCACAATATGCAAATGACATTATCTATGAAGTGCTTCATTTTTCCTCACTTGCGTTATTGTGAGAGGGAACTATCTGAATAATATCGATATATGTGAAAAAAAAGTAAATTTGATCAATAGTTATCGGTTTAGTTGATTAAAATATGAGTAAATAATATAACGATTTAAGTTCGAATATTTATAGGAGTAATTTATTTTAAGATTATGTTTTAAATATGAGAACTTGATAAAGTTGAATCAACTCGAATGACTCGAGATGCATTTGAATGAGAGTTCCGAATTTGATCCGCAATCCGAATTAACTCAACCTTATCTTATTATTTATTATTACATATTGACCATTATCTGTAAATAACTTATTAGGTATTTAGGTATACATAAGCCTGACAAAATTGACTTGATCAAATGGACCGAATGGCTCGAACCGTACCAGACTCGACATCGACTGAGGATTCGAACTTGAATTCATCTATTCTATTTGACCCAATCCCCTATATACTAAAAGATTAACACCTCTCCAAATTCCCCCGCTCAAATTTTCCGCCTAAGTGATATTCTGCTAGACGATATTTATTTCCTAATTAGTTAATATTGACTATCTATATTTACAATTAAACGATATTTATCTCCTAATTAATTTTATAACATCAATCATTGTTTAACTTTTACATAAGTAAGGCTAATAAAATATCTCCTTGGAATTCTATATGCAAATTTTCTACCCTTTTCAAAATGGAGGTAAATTGCATTGGTTTAATTAATTGTAAAATTCTTAAATATTTGTATCTAAAATACCGTGCATTTGCACGGGATCTACACTAGTTGTTCATTATTGCAAAATTACCATTATTCCTTAATAATTTGAAAATAACAAACCCAAATCAAACCCTAAATAACCGGACTTGACACGAATTCTTGCAAATCCGAATTAATTTGACCTGGAATAATCTGACCTAATTGTCTAATTATAGCTATACATTCAAAACTATCCCGAACCTAAAATAAACTGATACCCTCTCCATATATATATGAAAAGTATTTTATTGAAATGAGAAGAAAACAAGTTTATGAAAAACCTAATTTGACACAAGTTCTTCCAAACCCGAATAAATTATCCGAATTATTCCAACCCGTAATCAACCCGATTAAGAATTAACCCGTTAAGTTATCAGGTATACCGGTCTAGATATGTAGTAGTATGGTTTACGAGTTATGGATGGTTATGGAAATGGAAAGTAAAAAGGAAAAAGGGAGAAAGGTGTAGAGAGACAAGTGACTAAGTTAGACAGTTTTTCCGTACAAAAAGAGTCAACGTCGTAGCAGGCTTTTGCTGTCCTTGAGTTAACGCACCAAGACGCAACAACCACCACACACTATTCTTCTTTCACTCTTGTCGGCTATCCCCTATTTCCTCCTCCTCCTCCTCTCTCTTATTCATCTCTTTGCATAATTAAAACCGTCTTGCTTATAACGGACATTAATCATCACAAGCTGAATACGGAATTACGGATAGTGTCTTTCTTACAATAAGGCAAGTAGAAGAGAAATAGAGCACCCCATAAATAGTGTCATTTGCATATTATGAGAGAGATACTATTTATTTTCAGTTTCTGACGAACAGTGCGCATGTCTTCAATGAGAATTAATTGGCTGCATCTCCTTTCTTCTTCTTTAATTTCATTGGTTTACTTAAGCACGTGTTGTTTAATCTATTACTCATCTTAACTAGTAAAGTTATAAAAAGTGTTACTCGAGTGGTCCGATAGAAATTGACTTGAAACTCTAGTTGACCTAATCTTTTTTTACCAGTAACAGATCCGACACGAAATGAATAATGACCTAATCCGCAACCACTCAAACCGAAAATGACCTAAAAAGATATAACTCTAACTGACCTAAATAGACTTAAAATTGTATTTTTTTTTTCTCATAATCATTGATCAGAAAATGCCTAACCTGAATTAAACCGCCCCGTTTGACACAAAACAAACCCGATCAACAAACTTGAAACAAACATATAACCCAAAATAACCCGACCTGAACCCGACTAGTCCATTTGCTGTATATTTTGCTCTTGACCGTTGACTAATGACTAGTTGATTGCATAATTACGTATTATATGGCCATTGACTCATGGTCTCTTCTATTCAAACCAATTTTATTTTTTTCGACAAAAATAAACTGAGATTAAAATACGTGTGACTTATTTGTTAATATGCGAAAGGAATTTTAAAAAGTGAGTTGTTTTAACTTTTAACTGCAAAACTGATTAATATTAACCCTTCTTACATGTTTTTTTATAGAGTATCTTAAGTTCGCGAATGTTAGCGAGTTGATGTTACGTTATGTACACGATTTTTGGGTTTTTCGATGAAATGATTAAGCAAAAGTCCTTGAAAATTATCTACTTACATCTACAATGGACAAAATAAGTTAAAGAGATAGACTAGAATTTTGCACGAAAAATAATAATCGTACAAACTTGAATCCTAGAAAAAGATGAACATAAAAGATTGAATCTTGCATAAAGTACATGTACATACATCCTTGGATCTGTTATACAAGTCCCTATACAAGATTACAAGGGAGTCTGTCCTCACTCGCGGTCAAAAATTTCAAAGTTTTAGTTAAAATTTTATAACATTTTTCGAGTTTTTCTTAAACCATTATCTGTTTGTCTTTGCTAAGGTCAATTCTTAACTTTGCCACTGTGCTAATGACGAAAAGCAACTCGACATATTTTGTTAAATCAGTTTTCGATAAGCTTAATTAAACTCGCTACATATTAAGATTTAGCTTGTAAATTAAGGACGGACCGTGCAAAGTAAATTGTTGGACATCTATTTTTTTTTTGAACTTTATTATTTTTAGGTATTTTATCTCAATTACAAGATTTAGGCTCTGTTTGGTAAACGGCGAATTAATTTAAGTATAAGCAAATTGCAAAAACAAATTATAAATGACATATTTTATCAGTAGGTTTGACTAGCATATTATAATTTGCAGAATTAGTTTGGGTGTTTTGTAATTGACAGATTACGATTAGTAGATTGCTAGTTTTCTTTGTAAAATGAAGTAAAATTTCCTATATGCTAGGGTAAGCAACATATTGTAGAACAACATATTAACCTCAAATATGTTGTTTCAATATGCGGTTTACCAAACACTAAAATTAGCATATTGAAGGGTAACATGCTAAATCCCTTGAATATGCTAAAAGTCGGTCAATATGTCGTTTACCAAACACCCTTTAGTTTAACATTATAAATCTTACTACTTTAATTTAGTCAAGGTTAGACCAAGGTCAATATAAATATAATCAACTCATAGTTTGTCCATGTTAGAAATTTATTCCATTTTGGGGAAAAATAATTTTACGTCCTATTAGAAATAGAGAGGGGAGATATTCATAAAGCGAATCGATGTATTCTTGATAACTGTTCGTAGTTCGAGTGATTATAATGGTACCATATTAATAGTACTCAGAGGTATCTAAATCATATCAACTAACATCGCAATATAATATAACTTATTCTTAATAAAAACATTATTATTCCGATTACGGTATATTACGGTTCTGTTTGGTAAAACTAACTGAAAAGGAAGCTGAAACCTGAAAAGGTAGCTGAAAAATGAAAAGGAAACTGAAACCTAAAAAGGTAATTGAAAATTAGAACTTGATAAGGTAATTTTATGAAATGACGTAAAAGGATATGATAATTATGTAATAGTATAGATTTAAGGATAAAAAAGGGAAATCAAATCAAATGATCAGGTACCTGAAATCTCAAATGCTTCTCTAGGTAGCATTTCATTTCAGGTATCTTATTTGGTTAAATAAGCTACTCGCCAAAAACTTACAAAAAAAAAAGTACATAAAATTTTGGTCAAATAAGTTATTTTGACCAAATTAGGCACCTGAAATACCTTGTCAAACAGAGCCTACGTTCTATCGTAATATCTCCTAACATGTTAATCTACTTACCACATTTCATGACTTTATCAACTAAAGCTACTGGCAGTCTGGCCTCATATGTTGATACATCAATAAGACCGTCTTATACAACAATCAGTGTTCGTACTTCGAGTTAAAATGGTGGGCTCAAGGAGATGGGCAAGATCAATAAGTTTATTGGGGCCCAAAAAGGGAAAGATCAAGTAATAGTTACGCAAAACATAGGATCCAAACTCGTACTAGAAAGCCACTACACGGATTATTTGTTTAAAGATCCAAGAACTTTTATGACACAAACAAAACACAATCTCTTACTCTTTGTTCAATTGTTTACGTTTCTCTATCATTCAATAATTAATGTTCGTACTATCAACTCTTCTTTTATATTTTGCAATTTCAATTTTAATTTTATTTTTTTTCAATGTACATTCGAAATATCATCATAAACATGCATAGATCGCAATAATAACGTACCAATTAATTATAGGCCAAATAACCAAATTGGTAAAAAAAAATGAACTGTATTCGCCAGATTGGTAAAAAAATTAGGACTTGTGACGATTTGGTAAAAAAAATGAAGAAGTGTGACAAATTGGCCAAAAAAGTTACATTTTGCTTAATTTTTCATTATTCCAAGTAAATTTGACAAAACTACCYTTGTCCAAGTAGYCCSATTCGAAAAAATTGATYCGAGATTCGTCCTTAGCAACTCAATTATGATCCCAAATTTTAAATAATCCAACCTTATCCTCGATTGAAATTAGATACTTCCCCATTCTCCCATCCTTATAAGTTATCAGTCCGTTTTGCTTGTGACATCGCACAACCTTTTCTCACTTGTCCCTTTGTCTCACGTTACAAGCTTGTAGTCCGTCACAAATTAATGAGAATTTGTGCTAAGTTATAAGTTGACCCAAAAATGATGAAATCCAAAATCACCTCTATTCAATTTACGCATAGCCAAATAATTGATTTTGACAAAAATGACTCGTACTTAGAAGTTAGACCTGGTAAAAATKACCCGAACCCCKAATTGATCGACCCAATATATAATCYCACCCAGATGYTTATTGTTGTAAATTGATTATTATTTATAAATAACTTRATAATARYTRATCCGAAAATGACCCAAATTYGAATGACAAGACMCAAACTCTTKCAAACCCGAAATCGACATGACCCGGAGTGACTCGTCCTTAGTTGGGTCATTAACTTGGCAAGGGTAGTTTGGATTATATCTGAACTGTGTCSTCTCAAAAGTAAAGATTTCGATTAGTGTTTTTAGTCGGGTCATTAATTTGGGCAAGGGTAGTTTGGTCAAATTTAGTTATAAGAATAGTGAACAAAAAAAGGTTGTAACTTTTTTGGCCAATTTGTCACAATTACACTTTTTTTTTTACCAATTCGTCATAAATCATACTTTTTTTACCAATCCGGCGAATACCCTCTACTTTTTTTACCAATTTGGTTGTTTGGCCATTAATTATATTCTATTTGCATGGGCGTATATATATGCAACATGTAAAATCGACTGATTTATTTATTTGTCGCAAAATAATCTATACGATTACCAACTCATTTAAATGAAACATCTTTATATAAACAAATTTGTCATTATTCTTCTCGGATATCCATAACTCCCTAAAACCTAAACAGAATTATAAAAAGTGCATAAACAAAACCCTAATCTAGACAAAATATTAGGAAAACCTTTGTGCTAGTTATTAAAATCGCAACAACAAATTCAAGACATAATACACAATGAAAATTATAGTAAATCAAAACTATTAATTGGAATCGAGGGAACTTTAATTTCACCAATGAGTAAGTGACATCTAGCTTAATTGTATTATTGCTTGGTTTTACATCAATTTTCACTTAAAACTTTTTTCGTACCGACCAAGTTATTTAGAAATAAAGATCTCAAAACTCTAATATTGCGTTAATATTCGATTTGGCGTAATTTTTTTTTTCCAAAATTCACCGGTGCACGGATATGACCAAGTTGATAATTGATTGGATATACCCGTCTCAAGAGATCGATTTATCAAGACTCAATAATAGGGTAGGCTTGATGTGATGATGTGTCAAAAGAAGAGTATAGTAGGACACGCGATGGATCACAAAATGAGACACGGAATTCGCTACATTTAATTAAATGACTTAATAAGTCGATAATTGGATATATGCGTCTCAAGAGACTGATTAATCAAGGCTCAATAATAGGATAGGCTTGATTATATATCACAAGAAGAATATTTAGTAGGACACGAGATAGTTCACAAAATGGAACAACGAATTTGGTACATTTAAATTTTAAATGACCTAATAAGTTGATAATTGGATATATCTGTCTCAAAAGATTGATGATATATCACAAGAGTATAGTGGGACACGAGATGGGTCGCAAAATTGGACAACGAATCCGCTACATTTGAATGAACTAATAAGTCGATAATTGAATATATCTGTCTCAAAAGATTGATGATATATCACAAGAGTATAGTGGGACACGAGATGGGTCGCAAAATTGGACAACGAATCCGCTACATTTGAGTGAACTAATAAGTCGATAATTGGATATATTTGTCTCAAGAGATTGATGATATATCACAAGAAGAGTATAGTGGGATACGAGATGGATGGCAAAATGGAACAAGAAATCTGCTGCATTTGAATAACCTAATAAGTCGATAATTGGATATACCCGTCTCAAGAGATCGATTTATAAAGAGTACTCAATAATAGGACAGGCTTGATGATATATCACAAGAAGAGTATAGTAGGACACAAGATGGATCAC
>VHZZ01000018.1:538332-555584 GCA_009801015.1 Silene noctiflora
CCGTTAAATTCATATCTATAAGTCGAGAGGCACGGAAATGAATTAGACTAAGCATGTGTAGTAGAACGACCTAGTTCGGCGAGAGCGTCTGGGACTCGGTCTATGGTTTGACAATAATATCGAGAGGTGGTTGTCTTTAGACCTAGATGATAGGCTTTGTTTATGACTTACTAGTTTAATATCTATATAAATACCAATTTGCATGTGTAAACCAAATCCCTAGACGTCTTTTACATTATTGTTTTCTTTCTTGTTTTACTTTGCATAAACACCCAATCAACATACCAAATTCGTGACCGACTTAGATAGAATTCGATCCATGACAACTTTTTAGCAACTCCCGTCTCCTTCTGTTCGACCCCTATTACTACATTCATTTGTTACTAGGGTATTTATTTTTTATTAGGTGTGCGACCGCCTATCAGTGTGCTAGAGACTTGACCTTTGCTTAGTGTTGGGTTAGTGATCCCTGAGTCTTTGTTGTGTGCTGGACTCGGATTTCACACCTCTCTCTCATTGGATTAGTGCTTTGAGAAGGGTTTTATCTGTCAGGTGCTTCTCAATTTGTCAGTCTTTGAGTAATTATTTAAAATACTTAGAATGCTCTAAAATTGACCAAATTTAGTACTGTTTTAGTTCAACATCTTAGCTAAATTGTCACTAAGTTTCAAGATTTTAGGAGCTCATTTACTATTTTTAATAAAATTACACATTTAAGTGTACCCGGGTAAATTATTCCTGTCTGTGAAGGCTTGTTCTGTGATCTTAAGCTAGCCAGGCTTATAATTACAGTCCAAATGCACTCTGCTGGGGGACTCGTGCAAGTCAGGGAGGACTCTCACGAGTTGGCTCTGGACTCACACGAGTTCTCATCTAGTGCCTGCTCCTTTGCCTTGCTGCCCCAAGACTCGTGGGGGCTCTCCATCATTGCCCGAATACTTCATATATCTACTATGGCATTTAGTCTTGATCCTTCGCTCATTCTCTCTTGGTCGTTAAGTGCGATCAATTTAGCTCCCGAAATGCTCATAAATTCAATGTCGGCACTCTTCTCCTACCAAAAGCACCAAAACCTCATAGAATAGCAAATAGGCAACTAAAGATAAGAAACGACCCTAATACATACATAAAAACGTGTGGAGCGAGGCTAGTTAGGGGACTAAATGTGCGTAAATACGAGTCACAACACCTCACCACCACATACCCCCCGAGCACAATGGCTTTGCGGAGCGGCGTCATCGACATATTGTTGAGACGGGCCTTGCTCTCCTTACCCAAGACAATGTCCCAACAACTTTCGGGCCTTACGCCTTCACCACCGCTGCCTACCTCATTAATCGGCTCCCAACACCAACTCTCCAAAACAAATCTCCCTATGAAAAACTACTTCACCAAACACCCAATTACCTCAAGCTTCGTCCCTTTGGATGTCTTTGCTTCCCGTGGCTTCGACCCTACAATAGTCACAAGCTCGAAACCAAATCTAAACCTTGCATTTTTGTCGGATATTCTACGACACACAAAGTGCCTATCTCTGCTATGATCCCTCAACCCGTAAGCACTACACATCTCGCCATGTACGGTTTATTGACACTGAGTTCCCTTATGTCAACCTCACCAACTCCATGCCCTCCTCTCCCCGAAATCAAACCAATCAGGACCAAAGATCATATTACCTATCGGATATAGATCTGGTCAAAACGTGACATGTTAAGGCTTATGTGTTTAACAAAGATCATCTTTTTACACGTCTTGAAGAATAGGTCAAATGTTACCAAAGAGGAGGCCAACACTAGTAGGTTCTGGGGTGGAGTTTGTGATCCATTTTCATGTTTCATCCTGAAACTCATTATCTTAATATTTTTTGTGAGTTGTGATACATTATCCTTTTATGTTATTTACATAATTTTTTTCATAATTAAGGCTTATGTGTTTAATAAAGAGAAAGTAGAACGTAAAATGGAACAGAGGGTCTAGACTATCAAAACAGTACGTAAATAAGCACTAAATGTTATACCCACTAGCCAAATATTTCACGACCATACGTCTGGCTCAAGATAAAAAGAGGCCTACATGCATGTATTATTAGTACATTCTTCTCCCATGAACTATGTTTTTGAATTCATTTGTACTCTACTACAACTAAAATTAAAATTCAAAAACTTGTAGAATTTTTTAGTAATTTTGTAGAATTATGGAGGAGAGCTCCTCAAAACCTTCCTCTAAAGTTGCAAGGAAAATTATTGAGAAAAATAGAAGAATTCAAATGAAAGATCTTTGCTCTCAACTCAATTCTCTTGTCACTTCTTCTAATGCTTCATCTTCATCAAAGGTTTATATATCTTCTTGAGTTTTCGACTCCATTTACTTAAATTCTTCGATTTTTAATATCTTGATCGCTAAAGAGCGATAATAAGTTTGTATGAGAACGTTTTGAGACAATCAATTACCTAAGTTATGTTGTGAGGGAGACTGGTCATCCAGCTGTATGGCTTAGTGATTAAGTGATTAGTTTCAAATTCTTATTTTCAAAACTCGTTATTACCTGCTTTAAAAGCATATATTATCTAAAACACAATACGTTTTTTTTACAAATTTTGTGGCTTTTTATAAAGTCACCCCAATTATTATTTTGCGACTAAGGTTTTGTTATTGTCGTCATGACAATATGCTTTAATAATGTTGGCAGGGATCGAAGTCACTACCGGATCAAATCGACCAAGCAACGAACTACATCAAGAAATTGCAAGAGGATGTAGAGAATTTGAAAAAAACCAAAGAAAGTTTGGTTGGTGCTACAACATTACATAGTAGTACAAATAATAATGTGCATAACAATATGTTGAAATCACGGGTCCAAATTGATTTACTCGAAAACGGGAGTGATTTACAAGTGGTTTTTGTAACCGGGTCGGATTGTCGATTTGTTTTCACCCAATTCATCCGTATTCTCCATGAAGAACATGCTGAGGTTCTTAATGCAAGTTATTCGGTTGATAACAATATGGTTTTTCATAACATCCATGCAAAGGTACGTTAAATAATCGCTCGCGGCCTTTTCTTATGTTTCCACTAACTTTTTTCTAATCCTGAAAAAGAAATTGCGTCATTTTAAAAAAAGAAAAAATTAATGCGAGTTATTCTTAATGGTCTACTTGTGCAAAAAATTGGAAAAATTGTAGTTTCCATTTCAAATTTTATTGACAAATCGGATGTGCACCATGTCACCATTTGACTAGGGGATTAGTAAGGGTTTTCGTTGTGTTAAATTGCGAAAAACTATGAACTCTTTAGTTCAAATTTTCAAAATTTTTAGAAGTTGATTTTTTGCATTACTGGTTCGATATCCTTAATATTTTCAATTTGTACTGATCCGCGAGTTACTTATATGCTTAAACATTATTTCTTTCTATTTTGTAGATCGGAGAAAGTTCAAATGTTGCGCAAATTAGCGAAAGGTTGAATGTGTATTCCCCTTGATAGAAAATTATGTGCCTGGTCCTTTGATTGTACTTAAACCGTTCATAAATTATGTCACAAGTTATAATACAACTGGTGGTGTAGTTTTATAAAATTCTTAAATTTTGTTTACCTTTCAAATTGAACAAATAGAAGAAGAGTGCAAGCTTACGATATATTATCCAAAGTATTTTGGTTTGAATCACTATACGAAGTACGAACATAATTAAAACTAAATTGGATACAATTATTTGATCAAATAATTGTATTTACAACTTTATTAGATCATGCACGACAAAATGACATGCACGGAAACTTTATGATGGTCCACTTCCTTTTAAACCTAATTTCATCAATTATTGTGACCATGTTTCATATTTTGGATATCGTGGTTTAATCTAGACTCCTTAATTGAATTTCATATTGCTTTACAAGATCGCCCAATTTCTCAACCATCTTCTAGGGTATGTTAATCACGTAGTTTTACGATTCTATAATAGTAAAGGTTCGACCTGGTAAAATTGACCGACCCAAACTCAAGATCCGAGCTTAACCCAATATCGAATTGATCCTACCCGAATGTTTATTGTTGCAAACAGATTATTATCCATGAATAACTTGATAATAGTAGACCCGGAAATGACCCGAACTCGAAACAACAAGACCTGAACTCGACCCGAAACTAGCAAACTCGAAGTTGACTCGACCCGACGACCCGGTTGACCGTTTGTCAGGTCTAGTAAAGGCATTAAATTGTTGTATAAAAACGTCTTGACTCTTGACTCTTGTATACCCGATTTGCAAAAGGATTATCTCAAGTTCTTTTCTTTTCATTTCCTCTCTAAGAATTGTATAGTAATCATTTCTATTCTATACTTATCATCTCTCTATTTTCATGCATAAACTTAGAGTCGTTGAATGATTCCAGAATACGATCTGGAGCGTAAAAAGGAAATAAATTATCCATTACTCTTAAGAAATGGAGAGGATCTTGGTTTGTATGCTATAGGCCTTTCGCATAATTATAGGTCCACATAACAAAACACTTATTCACGGGATTTTATGTTACAATAAAGGGATTGTATCATTGTATATCACTTGCTACTAGACCTGTCAAACAGGTCGGGTCAAGAAATAATTTTTAACATTTTTTTTAATCTATTTTTTTAATTAAAAAAAATCTTTTTTAAAAACTTAAAACATATTTAAAATTAATATTTTAATCATATTCAACGTTTACATTAATTATTTCAACGTTTACATTAATTATATTGACATAATTATTAAATTGAAGTTTTTTTAATAATTATTTTATTATCAAGTATTGTAAAAGTGATATAAAATTGATTTTTTAGTTATGTTTGTAATTTTTAATAATAAAAAAACAATTTTTTTACAATTTTTTTCAAATATAATATATAAATATTAATATTTTAATAAAAATCTTGATTTATCTTTGACCCAACGGGTCGACCCGTTCGGGTAGGGTCTCGACCCTAAAATAACGGGTCATTTCGGGTTCGGGTCACGGGTCATGGGGCGAAAAAACCGGGTTTGTAACTCTAAAAAACGGGTCGGGTTTCTGGTCGGGTCGAGTTTTGACCGGTCTAGTGCCAACCCACCCTGCTCTCCTACCCGAACCGGAGCTAAAGATTTCCAGTCTAGCCCGCCCCGACTCGGTAAAGACAAATAAATTAATCCCTATATGGATCGGGCTAGGCTAGAAAATAGGGAGCCAAGCCCAGACCGCCCCATCTTTAGTGTCGTGCCTGGGCTACAACACCCCCAGCCCAACCCTCTAGCCCAACTCGTGCTGGACCGATCCAATGTCTCGGTAGTAGATTGTACCAAAGTACTACCAACAATTTTTTTTTTTTCAAAGGAGTAAGAGAACTTTTATCAAGTGGGTTAACTCTTGTTCTCGACAAGAATGTTATTGTCATGGTAAAAGAAGTTTAATCGTATGATTTATATCAAATAACATAATGTAATAATTTTGAAATCGAAATCGCAAAGTTTAACACATCTTTGTCAAAAATGATCTAGATTATCAGATAAAAAAAAAAAAAGACTTTGTAGTAATTGTAAAACAAAAAAGAGGTCCTACCGGGAGTCGAACCCAGGTCGCTGGATTCAAAGTCCAGAGTGCTAACCACTACACCATAGAACCGTTTGATGACAAAAGTCGTTTCAGAAGATTAATTAAAGTTCTATACTTCTATTTCATTTTCCAAATGAATACGACGGTTTCAAACAACGATTCTGGTTAGGCAATCCAGAATCATATTGCAACCAAAAGTTCAAAACTTTGCCATTGTTTTAGTTGTTGTGACTTGTTAGTGGTTGACGAGGTTGCGAGTTTTTGTTTTATTCAATTGTCGTAGACTCCGAATAGCCAAATGGACTTCTGTCCGATAGACGAATTTATATAGGCTACTGCTAGGCTAACTGTTGAGGACTCTCATAAGGTGACAGTCTGATACCAAACTTGGTACGAGTACAAACAATATAACTCAAAATGAACAATAAACCGATAATACCAGTTTAACTGACTTGGTTATGCTATCTGTTGCATAACTTGCATTATGTACAAGTGCAAAGTACACTTGATATGTCGAAACTAGACACCAAGATGTCGACTGAAGAAGTTCGCCTTGGAACTCTGCCTTCAGTTATGATTTTCTTATTAGAACTGAACAAGCGCGCATTTATAGGCGCTATTATCCCAATACTTTCAGAGTTTCAGGTTATATAGGTTCCATGATAGGCTGTTCTACCGGCTACCTGTTCCGAGGGCAGTGCAAATCCTTGTTTTGAATGGTACAGACAACAGATGGTATAGGAAAATCAACTGCCCTCAAAATTCTAGCAGGAAACTTGAAGTACAGCATTGGTGCAGTTCAGTGTAAGTAATTGTTTATTTCAGCTGAGTTTACCTGACTGATTCTTGATGTTTTTCCCTTCTCTTCACTTGACTACAGTTTTTGATGCAGAATGCACTAGGACTGGCAAGTCTGCGAGAGAGTCGGACCTACTTTCGAGGCTGTTCATGCTACAAAAGTATCTCACCCGCATATTGGAAGATAATCTGAAGGAATGAAGGTTGCGTCTTCTGGTGGCGTTTCCTGCATGTTCACTTCTTTGATCCCCCTAACCTGCTTCTCTGACTTTTTCAGCAGTTTCGTAACAGACAGTTATCAAGCGCCAGTATAAGGATAACATTCCAAAGGCAGTCGAAGAAAATATCGCCTATGTCGGGTCCTTTACACAGGCTCTAATGTACCTAGGCAACCGGATTTTTATCTGTCAACGATATTCCTTAGAGATTTACTTGTGCCAAAGGATCCGGGTTCTCTTGAAAGAAAATATCTTGATGCCGGATGAGTTTTTGGATCAGAAGATAAAGAGAGGATGGATAACAAGGCTGAAATGTTGATCTTTCTGGTGGTTTAATCGGGTGAAAAAAATGTATGGTCTGAGATTCGAACTGTTGACCTCATACCTAGACGTAGCCAAGATATTAAGTGACAGCGATAGGGGTGGCAATCGAGTGGTTTGGGTCGGATCTGGCCGAGTCATGTTATGTTAGGTTTTGCTCAGGTTAGTCAGGTCAAATCTTAGCTTGAGTTTGTGTTCGACGGGTCGGGTCATTACTAGGTTCATTTCAAGATCGATTCATTATTGGGTCGGGTTATTCTGATAATTGTTCGGGTGAAGTTGATCTGGGGTCAAGGCTTGCCTCGTTTGACTCATTAATTCATTATCGAGTCGATTTTTTCCGATTATTTTACCTATTCGTTTTGAATTGTGGTCATTACATAGCGAAATTATGGTTAGTAAATTTTAAATATTTTAAAAAGATTGTTCATGATGTCAATTATCTTTTGGTTTTTATCACCTTGGTTTTTAGTCAACGTTGAGGTTATACTCCCTCCTATTCTATATTTTCTTCCTTATTTCCTTAATCGGTTATTCGGGTTTTCTTCCCTATTTCCTTTTTTTGGGATGATTTGTGTGGCTCAAATTCAATGGCATGTGGAGTAGTGTGTTTGTGTGGTCCAAAATCACTTTCTTATTTCTTGTGGAAAAAGAAAAGAGGAAGAAAATATAGAATAGGATGGAGTATTTCAAGTTAATTTCAGGTTATGTCGGGTGGATCAGTTATTAGTCAAATTAGGTCCGGTCGAAGCATGTATCGTGTCGATTCGAGTTACGGGTCAAATTAGGTCGGGATGGGTTCAATATCAAGTCTACCTTAACCGATTTTTGTCAAGTTACAGGTCAAGTCAATTTCAATTTGCAGCATTTTCAAATTTGTTGCATTAGATTTGCTCGGGATCGACTCGAGTCGCAATTGGAAGCTCTAGTCTGAAATGGCCAAAAAAACACTTGATCTTTTGATTACCGTTACCATCGAGAAAACCCCAAATTGACTAAATTAGGTAAAAAAAAAAGTTGAGCAAGAAAAAGAATAAAGTAATAAATAATTCAAAAAGTCGTAATTCAGAAAATTTTCCACTCTCTCTCTTCAGTCTCCCCACACTCCACTCCATTCCTTCCTTCTCTACATCTCCACAATCATTCTTTTCTAACTTTTTCCCCAAAATTTACTCAATTTTTTCAATTTTAAACTCAAAAAGATTCAAACTTTCTTCATATTCTTTAATTTTAATCAATACCCATTATTCTTTATAAATGTTAGATATGGATGAATCAATTAAACCTCCACAAATTTCTGAAATGTTTCAAAAATTTGCACTTTCTTTTAGGTCTAAAGCTTTTGAATTTTTTTCAGATGAAATTAGTAATAATAACAGCAATCAGAAGATCAATTTGATTGATTGTGATGAACAAGATGAAGAAAAGATGGGAATTGTTGATCAGAGTTTGTTAATTGATGAAAAAGGTAAAGTTATTAAGAATGCCCAATTTAATGAAACCCTAATTATTTCATTATTTGCTTCAATTTCATCGTTTGAGGCATCTTATCTTCATTTGCAAACTGCCCATGTTCCTAATTTTGATCAGGATGCTGTTAATGATGCTGATAAAAGTTTGATTTCTCATTTGCAAACGCTTTCGGAATTTAAGCAATTGTATAAGAATTATTATCAAAACCCTAATTTTAATGTTGAGTTTTCATCTGGGTCTTGCTTAGAATTTCAAGTTAATGAGAATCAGCATAAGCTTAGGGCTTTGAAATCTGTGTTTAATCGATTGCAAGCTGATATTGATGTTAAATGTGAGGAAGTTTCGGGTTTGAGGAAGGAGTTGGAGGAGTTGAGTAGGGTGAATTCGAGGTTGTCGAAAAGATTGTCTTTTTGTTGTTCTTCTGAGGAGGAGAAAGAGAAGGAGAAAGGGTGTATTGAGGTTTTGTTGACTGTAAGAGTGTTTGATAGGATGTTGCGCGAGGCGTTTAGTTTTTCCCATAAGTTTACTAAGGTTTTGGTTGGTTTGATGAAGAGAGCTGGTTGGGATTTGGAATTGGCCGCGAATTCTGTTTATTCTGGTGTTGATTATGTCAAGAAAGGGCATAGTCGGTATGCTTTGTTGTCGTATGTTTGCTTGAGGATGTTTCAAGGGTTTGATCTTGAGGGATTTGGGGTGGGTGAGGAAGGTGGTGTTTGCAATGGCCATCTTTCGACATTGAATAGTGAGGAGAAGAGGGTTTTGAGTTTGAGGCAGTTGAAGGATCATGTTTCGACCAATCCAATGGAGATGTTGAGGGAGTGTCCAAATTGTGAGTTTTCACGGTTTTGTGAGAGGAAGTATCAAGAGCTCATCCATCCCACTATGGAGTCGTCGATATTTAATGAATTGGATCAAGGTGAAGTAGTAAATTCTTGGAAGTCATTGGGTGTATTTTATGAGTTGTTCGTTAAGATGGCAAGCGCCGTTTGGGCACTTCATAAGCTTGCCTTTTCCTTTGATCCTCATGTGGGTTTTTTCCAAGTGGAGCGAGGTGTTGATTTCTCAATGGTGTATATGGAGGATGTCACTAGGAGATGTAAGTTCCCTTGCAAAAGTAGACCGAAAGTCGGATTCACCGTAGTACCGGGTTTTAAGATAGGGCAGACGATAATACAATCACAGGTCTACTTGACGGGCATCAACTAATAGACTAAAGTCTAAAGGATGCAGGAGACCAAGTTTCTAATTTAACCGATCCAATTTTCCTGAAACGCGGGTATGATAACTGATAAGAAGCTCCCTGCTTATTCTTTTCGTGATATGAATGTGATTTTCAATCTCCACACTCCGTTTCTTAAAAATTCATGCGAAAAGGTTGATCTACTCTATTGGATGACTTAGTTATGAAGCGGATAGCGTGTATTTATTACAAAGTATACAACTGAAGGCTGGTGACGTATCTCCAAATTCGCGTTTAATGTTTTTCTATTGTCCTTTAAAAAGTTCAGATATGTGTAGTTCTCTTATTGTGTGTTATTTTGTTTTCTCTGATTCTATACAATGTGGTGTAAAGGATGTGTGTAAACAGGGCATGTAGGAAGGTTGTAATTGACAGTAAATACATTACAAAACTATATTTAGATCCTGAGTCGATTATTAATAAAGGTACAATATCGATTTTATCTTCTCAATTATGTATGCCAATCTATCTTTTTGGTCCTTTTGTGGCACTTTTGTAGTTACTCTTTTCTTACACATTGAGCATTTTCATTATCAGTTCGAAGATTAGTTCGTCATTTTGCCCTGTTATGAAAATACTGGTTTGGTGCACCATCTGAGTTTTGTGAATATGTATCGGTGAACTTGATCAATGAGGATTATTTTCCATCTGATTTGTGTGAATGTTCTTGTGACCTGTTCTCTAATCATTTCTTGTGAAGGGGCCTATCTCACCACTCCCCTTCCCGGCTCCCCGCAACTGAGGAGTAGGGAATGGCCTTCCTCGCGAGCTGCTGTCAAAGAGGAGGAATATTCCTTCCCTTGGGGATTTACTGAACAACATATCTCATAAATGTATCATTCAAGTTGGGTTTAGGACTGGTCATTGAAGTTCAGATTTGTGTCATTTTTTGGTGAATGGTTATTCGTCGACTCAACCAGGTCGCCTTAAGTCGACTTTTACGGTATTGCTTCAAATTAGTCGGTGTCGTGTTGATTCTGGGTCATAACTACTTTGTTGTGTTATTTTTCAAGCCTGTGTTGCTGATTTGCTGACCTGAGTTTGCTCAGATTGTTCATTGTCTTGCACCTATGAGCTTACTAGTCATCGGCAAGCATCATAATCTTTGATCATTGCTGATTTATGTGAGTTTCTGAAACCCTTATACGTGCCAGAAACCGTCCAAATTACTCAAGAATGGCCACCTCCAGCCCTTCTGGCACCGCACTACCTGAACCATGATCTCGACTTTAGATCTTATACGATTACACGTCCTCTCAACTGGCCAGAAATTTTAGTGCAGAGGGATTGACTGGCAGCTGAAGGACATACTGGTTTAAGACTTCAATATACTTGTTGCCTTCAATTCCAGATCTAGTTTTCGAAATCATGGGGTTTAATGAAGTGCATGTGGTGGTTTATTCCGGATCTAGTTTTCGAAGAAAACACATACGACTAAGAATTTATTTCTTTTTTTAGTTTCCTACGTACAGCCCTAGCCCCTAAGGGTTGTATTTATCTTTTCCTTCTGTTTATTCCCCTCCGCTCCATCTCCATCTCCATCTTTACTATCCGAACAAGGATCAATAGTAAGGACTTCTCCTTGTATCCTTTTGAGCTTAACTTCTTTAATTTGATTTTTTTTTTAAATGAATTATAAGATCTGAACTTCTTTGAACCGATTTTATAAGATCTAAATCTGAACGGAACTTATATGATCTTTAACTAAATTTATAGGGCCCAAACTTTTCCGAACTAGACTTGTAAGATCTTAATTGACTTAAAAAGGGTGACTTTAAGTTAAAAGGCCGAACTCTCATTTGACCTTTTAAGTATCGAAAATAAAAACAAAATGAAACTTTTTCTTTAAAGTTGAGGGAATATAATTTCAGCATTACCCTTTAATTTGATATTTATATTCTAACTATATTCATTATTTAGTAATTTCAACATATAACTTTAGAGCAACTTCCTAAAATAAAAAGGGAAAAAGTTACTCATATTTTATTCGAAAATTATTTAAGGAGTTGTATGTAATCACACGGCCAAATATATTGCAAAAGTTGAAAACTCGTGTGAATTTAACCAATAAATGAGTAAATTACCATGTTAGATTGCATTTTAAATGGTCCAACTAGAGTACGTTTTGATGATTCTTATTTAAAATATGGGAAAAAAACATTTCACAACGGGTGAAAATAACATATTTATTTGTTTTAGATGTATAAATATGTACAATAAATTAAATGAAGAGTATAATATATTTATTATTTTGGTCAAATATCAACTTTTTTTTTCCACTAAAGTATCAATTTTCTACATAATAAATAATTACCTAAGAACTTTGTTTTTTTTAGAAACGTTATCTACGAATGGAGCTGAGCTGAGCTGAACTGAACCGAACCGAACTGAGTGGAACTGAAACAAGAGTTTATTTTTAAAGATATGAGCTAAACTGAGCTGAATTAAACTAAACGGGACCTAAATAATCTTTTTTTTTTTTTTTGAAAAGTTAATTCAAATTTTAGATTTTTTTTTTTGCAAAGATGGATATAATAGTTATTCAACTTGGTATTATGCCATGTAAATTGTAAACATTTAAGTTATGTCAAATTCTTACTTTTGTTTTACCTTTTTTTTAGGGGTAAAATACTTTTGTTTTACCTTTATGTTTCATCTTTACGAATCTTTTTACCTTTATGCTTTTAATGTTAGCTTTTGCCATCTCCATTAAAAAAAATCATATTTTATTGATAATGAACAAGTTCTTGCTTAACGAAAGGCCGACATGGTAAACAAACCTATTAAAGCAAAGTCAAAATAAAGTCGATGTAGACTGTAAAAATAGTAATATAAAACAGTAATTTTAATAGTTTAGTACTAAGACTGAAGATTCTCCAAATTAAATGTCACTTTTTACGTTTTATTAATTAATCATCTGAATTTATTGCATAGCATGCCCGGCTAAAAAAGAATCTCGATATCTCACTGTGAAAAATACACGGTTTTACACAAATTTATTGTAAAACGTGTTCATTAATAATTATTTTTATCTATATAATAATATGTTTATAGTTCGATCTGACTTTTACTATTTTTACGTAACATCGTCATATACAAGATTAATTGCACTTGTAAAACGACTAACAAAAATCATTGGTTGTTTATTTAAATACCATCATTAAAATTCATAAGGACATATTTGGCTAGATACAAATAAATCACAAAATCTTGTTTAAGATTAGTAGTTGTCTTAAAATTTTAAAGTTTAAATATACTAGATAAGACGGAAAGATAATATCTATGAAAAAACAAAGTAGCATATTCCTATATACTCAACTGAAATGGATTATATTTAGCCTATTTTTATTTTAAGACGGTACTTACCGAGTTACTGCAAATAAATACAATCATTAGGGGTGAGCAAAAATATACGATACGGTTTTATAATACGGATACGATACGATATACGGTTTGAGTTATATGGATTTTCGTATATACGGTACAAAACCGTATCGTATCCGGGTCGGGAAAAAATGAAACCGTATATACGGTTTCTGACACGGTTTGAAGTTTTTGTATAAAAAACCTAAAAAATGCAAAGTTCCTCTTTCAACTCTCACTCTTCTAATGTTTTTTATGATTTTTTTAAGTAACTTATCTCAATAAATAATAATTAGTCCTTCAATAAAGGCGGTCATGTTATAGGTAATTATTAGCTCTTGAGTAATTACAATGTTTAATTAGGCATTTGTTACCAAACCGTATCCGTATACACGGTTTTTTTGGGTACCCGAAAACTGTATATACAGTTAAACCGTATCGGATCCGTATAGTGATTTTTATGATTTTTAGAGTCGTATACCCGATACGGTTTGAAAACCATATCGGGTATACGATTTTGCTCACCCCTAACAATCACCACTTTGTTTGGGGGTCAAAACTCAAAGGTTCTTTCCCTCTACATTTTGACTTTATATACTCCCTCCACACACACTTATGTTCGCCTCATTTCAATAAAATACCCACTATATATATAAGAGAAATGGAATGAACACTTACGTGCGAAGGGAATATGTAATTCTATGCTAAATTGAAACGAAATAAGAATAGATATAAACTAAACTCAATTGATGTAAAAAACAAAAATAAATTGACCTGAATAAGATGAATTTATAAATTAAAGTTGAAATTAAGTCCAAGAAAACATGGTTTCATTTGAGTACCGTAGAATGATCATTTGACATTTCACGATAAATTGACTTTAAATGATATTTATATATGCTACACATACACTCAAACATGTCATTATTAACCGTTCCAAATTATTTATTTACCTTTTTGTATTTTAATTATTTTAATTAAAAATAAACAAATGATTGCGACGTACCTAGTTCATTATACCATCTTCTCCAGGACTCCAACCATATATCGATTAAACAATTGCTTGATCTCAATGACCATGATCTTACAACCTATGTTATTTCGACATTTCATATGAGCTCATGTACCGTGTCTGACACTCAATCCTTGGACACTGATGGTATGACACTCAGACACTTCATTTTAGACCAAAAACTTGACAATTTTTTATCAAATAGCTGTGTCCGACACTTGAATACGCACCCGGCCCGTGTAAGTTGTAACAACTAAGAAAAATTGGAACTTTGAATACTTGGAATCTAATCAACTGCCCTAAAATGATGACTTATTGATCGATTCATAGCTTCAACATACAAAAAGTGTAACTATCCCATCATCAATTGGGTGGCATTTTGTGACTATATTTATGGTAATGTACCTAAAAATAGAAGCTTTTATTTTTGGCCTAAAACGTGTAAGTAGACCTACTAGTACTTGAAAATAAACAATGTATACTTGTGCAATGTATATTCGATACATCAAAATCATATGGTACTTCTATGAGACACAAGCTTTATGCATCATTTTCATACACCTTATAACCAATGATTAATGCCCTTGAAATTAAATACAAAATTAATCGCTCTCGGAGTCAATTGGGTTGCGCGATTAGGATTATATTACGACATTACAAGTATGTTGTTCAATGTTAAGTCGTTTAGTTTAGTTGATAAGGTTATATATTGAGTGTGGTCATATTCAAGATCAGACAAGTTTGACCCGTCAGCATTATTCAAAACGTACCTTAGCCCTCTCTTTATGACACGGTTGAAGAAAGTTAAATTAAAGTGACTAGATTACAAATCAAAATCAATTAGGAGTAGTTTAGATGATAGAGTTATTGAATGTGGTCATATTCAAGATCAAATAAGATTGAAACTCGTCAGCATTAATCAAAACGTTCCTTATTAGGGAACTTTTTACGACAAGATTACAAATTAAAAATCAATTAGTTTAGATGATATATAGAGCTATTGAATCGAATGTGGTCATATTCAAGATCTAATTATAAGTTTAAACCCGGTCAGAATTAATCAAAACGCTCCTTAGGGCTTTCTTTACGACATAATTAAAGAAAGTTAAAGTGACCCGATTATGAAAACATTAAGATGATTAAGCATAATTAGCAAAGGGTCCAATTGTTAGGACATTAAACATTAAGATTCATATTTGACATTACATGATCATTAGTAGTACTTCCTTAATAAATTCCCCAAATTACTTCCCTAGAAATTAATTGGACAAACCAATTAATTCACCAAGAAAGTAAAACATAGTGTCCTAATAACTGAAATTTAAGCCCTAATTAAAAACTATTAAGTACATACAAGGTAGCTAGAACAGAGTGAAATTAAATAAAACTAGAGAATAATTAAAAACCCTAGAAAATTTGAAAAAACACAAGTAGGTAAATACTAGTAAAATTACTAGCTTAGAGCACTTGGGTTGATTTCAATTTTCTTGTAGTAAATAATAATTTGATTATTATCATTTTAATATGGACCTACACCCACATGATTCACATTTGCTTGAGGAGGTAAAAACCCTTCTTTCATTAGAATATCATGCTCATTTTCCTGCATTCAAACAACATAATTTCGAATAAAAAAATTAATCTCATCGCGTAATAACTATATTATCAATTAATCGTATTAAAAAAAATACTAACTCCGTCATTCATCTTCCTTCATTTTCAAGTTTTATGTTTCAATCGAGTTTTGTATTAGAAAATCTCATATACTCGTATTATATTGTGTCATATAAAACCGTGTTATATAAGTTTTTGTGTTATACGGAATATATATCAGAGTTTTTTTTTTTGTCAAAAACTATCTAATATTTACCTCATTTTCATAAATACTACCTAAAGTTTTTAATTTTGCGAGAAACTACCTGGTATTTTTTAACTTTTGTCGAACACTATCAAATTGAAATTTCCGATCAAATTAGACAAAATTCTAACTCGAAAATATTATTTTTGGCACATTACATACATTATTTACTATACTGAACCACCGCCAACTGTTTTAATTAATTACTAACTTAGTTACTTCAATTTTTTTACTACAATTTTGACTAGTTTGGCTGATATTGTGGCTAATTTGGACGAAATAATGACTAATTTGATTGGCATCTTGATTTGTCTGTCGGAAATTTAGTTAATTTGGCAAAAAGATTGTCAAATTTGCACATTAATTTCAATTTAGTAGTGTTCGACAAAAGGTACAAAATATTAGATAATTTCTAGCAAAATTAAAAACTTTAGGTAGTATTTATGAAAATGAGGTAAATACTAGGTAGTTTTATATATTATGAATCCGATTTTTTTACTAGATGTTTAAAATGTTTGTACTAAAAAAGTGTGACAATATATTGATTAGGGTTAGGGCTAGAGAGAAAGAATGTACAAACCTGTTGCTGGCGCACATTAGCCTTCTTCACGGGTTGATGGTCAGGCATAAGTCCGAAATGGATATGTGGAAAGTGAGCCCACTTTTTTTTTTTTTAACATACAAAAAGAAACCAACAAAAAAATCACTTTTTCAGAAATTTTACAGCAAAAAATATATATAAAAATATTTTATAACAAAATTAAATTAAATGAAGGAATAATTTAGAGATTTTACATTCTTAGCTGCTGCACTAAATGCCTCCCTATGGCTTATATCAGGATTTCCAGCTTTGATACGTTGAATTTCATCCCTGTCACGATATTATCGACTTATTAATTTGGGACGATAAAACTGTCTTATGTCGTACAATGGTTTGATTTAAGTTGTTTAATTTCTCGTTAATTAATTTCGTTGATTTTGATATAACTTTAATTAACACGTCATGAAGCAGGAGCTTCTTTAACCGTACTATATTATTTAGTAACAATATTATCGACTTAATTAATTTCCAATCGGTCTTGTATAAGACATATAGACATCACTACATAATCATTCATAAAATTATTAAATAATGAGGTGCATAACATGGTATAAAATCGTCTTATGTTACACGCCTTGAAGCGGGAGCCTCTTTAACCGTACTATATTATTGAATAACATTACGAAAATAAACCGACATTATTATAATTTTACTATGAATTAATGATGCATGCAAACATATAAATGAAAGTATATACTTACTTGATGAATCTATTATAGGCAGAGGGTACTCTCTGTCTCTTTTCTGGAGCTGTTGATGACAATATCATATAAACATGCAAATAATAACACACTTATTACAAGCTATA
>VHZZ01000018.1:555604-581589 GCA_009801015.1 Silene noctiflora
CAATTAATTTTACTTACATTTCTGATAAATTTAATTGTGTTTTCCCTTTTTCGCATTTATTAATTCACATATACGGAATTTTCTCGGTCTAAATCATAACCTCATCATTTCATTTCATATCATATATCAAATCATATCGATCATATCATATCGTCCCATACTAATACGGAATATCTATCTATCTATCTATCGATCTGTCGATTAATCTATCTATCTAACTAACTTTTTTCAGAGATGTAGGGCACAAACACTTGGCACCTAACTTGACACACAATATAGACGTACATTTTTCCAATTGACAAGTCTTAATTTCTTAATTAGTTGATATCATTACGATTTGTAAACGAGAATTAATAATATGAAGCGGTTTTTATTACGTATTTAATTTTATACGGAACTTGTTAGAATGTTAGTTAGATTGAAACCTCAAATAAATTGTAAAGAAGAGAGTTATATATATGTCATAAGAGATACTCCCTCCGACCCAACAAGTTTTTTTTATTAAAATACTCATCACAAATGAATAAAAGTGTAAAGAATTTGTTGAGTCGGAGTTATAAATTGTTTAACCAACTAAAAGTAGATGAAAACCTAAAGGAGCAAGACCATTAATTACTTAGAATAGCTAGCTAGGGTTTGTGAAAACTTTGTAGAAATATATGGTATAAATTTTAACTCGAATCCGTACTAAACTGGATGATGAAAACAAGTCGGAAAACTAAAACATAATGTGATTATCATCCCAAAACTTTTGTCTAAAAAATGCAATTTTTTAAACATAATGAAAGCTAGGGCATCAAGGTATGTATCAAAGAAAATACATACATGAATAATAAAAAAAAAAAGTATAATTAAGAAAAGAAAGAAATTTAATTAAACTTACGTCGATTAACAGGAGCAGGTTTAGGAATGTCATGATGAAACTGATGATGATGATGATGTTGTTGTTGTTGTTGATGATGATGATGATCAACTCCTCTCATCATAGGCATCATAGCTTCATTATTCATCATTGCTTGATGATTATTATTCATCATTAAATTCGGTGTCGAGTTCCTAATCTCCTCCTTCATTATTAATGACACGTGAAATATTACAAATTGACATATAAGTATAGTTTATTTTCGTCGTGATGTACACAGCCTTACCCAGTTACGATTTTTTTGAATCACACACACTCAAATTAAACCAGAAGTTTATCATGCATTATCTTTTTAAAAAAATAAAGAGAAAATTACCAAGAGATTGTGAGGAGAAGAGAAAAAAGAGGTAGGAGCAAGATGAAGCTGGTTACTGAGAGTAGGAGGTGGTGGTGGTGGCGGCGACGGCGACGGAAAAAGAAGAGCCTTCATGTTAGCTGATAACAAGTTTGCACAATGTCCACATCTTACCGTCACCGTCTTGAATAAACTGCTACATGGCACACTCACCTACACCATACATTTTTATCATTAATTATTCATATAAAATTAATTTAAAATTAAAATTAAACCTAAATGATTTAAATTCAATTGAACCGTGTTAGTTTCTTAAGAGACCGTTTCACATGTACTAATTACAGGACATGTAACATCTGAAACCGTCTCATACGAGAATTTTTGTATGGATAACTATTTATAGAACAAGAAGAAAACAACTAAGGAAAAAGGAACATACGGCGAGGACAGTGTCACAATAGTTGCAATGGACGTAGCAAAGCTGGTCGGAGGGAGAAAGTTGGTGGTCCGGGGTTTCGAACCCGGGACCTCCAGCACTTCCTGTTGTTGTTGAAGAGGATGAAGATGACATTTCCTTCTTCTAATTCTTCTTTTTAATTATTTTTATTAATTTTAATTATTTAAATTAAAATATAATAATAAAAAGATAAATAAAAATGATATGATGTGATTTTTTCTAAGGAGGAGAATGATGGGATAGATATGGACTGACTATTGATTGACTGATCGGTGATGTTTTATAGTAAAAATAGAATTTAATTTCATTTATATTTAATTTTATATTTTATATTATTATTTTATTAAATAATATTAATATTTTTTTTTATTTTTTTTTGTATTTATTATAACGTTTTTTAGGGATCTGGTCTTACCCTCACTCTATAACAAATGGGTGGAGAGAAGTGTTTGAGAAAAGAAAGTATAATGTGTGTTATGATGATACCAATTATATAGTACAAGTTAAAAAAAGTTATGCCCACCACTTCCCTTACATATCCCCACACCCTAAATTTAAAGCAATCTTGCCCTTCCATTTATTTTTCTTCACTTTCAATTTGGTCACTCTCTAGTCTTATCATACTAATTTTGTACTATTTTTATAAAAATATTGTACTTTGTTGCGGTCTAAGACTGTTTCGGGTTGATTTCAATTGGGTGTTCTTAAATTATAAATGTTGACGTTCTTTCTAATTCGTGATTTGAATTCCTTTTCATAGCTGAGATAGGTAATGAGTGTAATTAATGTTCAAATTTACGGTTTTTATACCTAGTGTCATGTAGGTGAAATTTGCAAAATGTCGACATATATAACAAAGTGTATCAGAGGTTGATTTCAGTTTGATGTTCTTATTGATTCATGATTCAAATTCTTACAGTACATGTTGACTAATACGGGTTTATAAAGATTCTTTTCATAAATTTACGACACAAGTATAAATAACGGGTGTCTTGTTGAAATTTACACTTTTTTTATATCTAGTGTTGTGTTGGTGAAATTTTCAAAATGTGGACATATCAAAGTGACTTTTCATGGCTTTATTTAGATAATTGTTGTTTTCTAGTTTATTGAGCAATCAAGTCTCCCTATTAAAAGACATTGTTTTATAACTTTACATATATAATTTGATAACTATTGGTCTATGAGTTTGAACTTGACAATTGACATGGATGTGCTTGTTTGTTTTTCCATGTTTCATAGTGACTTTTAATGATTACTCAATAATAAGGTTGTTCTATTACATTCAACTATTGATATATGCTATTATGCTATAGGAATAGTTAGATTTAAAATTTGAACAAATATTTTCACTAGTTAGCCTAAAGTTTATACTAGTTCATTAATCACATCTAAGCTAGGACAAGAAAAATTGTTCAATTTATCTTTTTAACCTGGAGACATAGACCGTAATTTAAGATGTCAAAGTTAAAGGAATAATTGTTCTTATCAAAAATTAAATGTAAGTGTTTATGAATTTGAACTAACATTATCGCATCTCACATCACAACAAAAAACATATTATGATATGATATGATATTGAAGTTCAATACCAGTCACTGAGATATAGAGAAAGAGTCTTATAATCACACATCATTGGCATACATTTCATGTTGTAGAGCAACTAGATAAGGCCGTGATCAAGTTAGAGAGAAGCATAGATGAACATTTAAATTTTGAAAAACCACGATAAGATGTATTTTAAATAAACCACCAGACAATGTTTCTAAGAAATGATAACACGATTATTTTGATGATGATTCAATGATAGACGTCTCTATTCTATATACCAATTACCGAATTTGAAAATCTTATAAATTTTACCAGAAAATAGCAATGATATATAGAACATGTATTCACTTTAGATCATGCAACTATAAACGAAATAAAAACATTAGAAATCATATTTTGTTTTTTCACGAATACCAACAACTAACTATAGTCCATATTCAACCAAGGTAAGATCACTAGGATGGTAAAACTCTCCCTTATGAGTTTTAACACTTTTGCATCTCCAGATTCAAACTCGAGATCACTGGTTAAATTATTAGAATCTTTATCAATTGATCTAAATACTCATAGATACAACTCATACTCCGTATAAAATAAGCTGATACTGAAATTTAATACCGAGTTACAAACTTTAGATAAGATGCAATTAGATTGAGACAACATTCATATCATTCATGTGATTAAAATTTTGAAGTCAATCAACTTGAAATAATTGATATTTGAAAACTGTACAACCTTGGATAATTCAAAGTTGTTGGCTAGCATCTTAAAACACTATTGAAGTTAAATCCAAATTCTATTAATCTGATTAGACATGTACACATACAAATTCAGATCACAAACATCAAATCAATATATAGTTACCAAGATTTTATAACTGTACATTATAACTTCTCAATCTCCCTTTTTGTCTCCCTTCTTCCCAACTGTTCTCATCCTCATTCATAACTTTACACATTATAATTTTGTGAACATTCATTCCCAATACAAATGTTTCAATTTCAATTATTCATTCTATCACCCTACCACAAACTCGTACAGATAGTTCACTAATTCTCATATGACACGGTTTTAAAATCATCTTGTTAGTTGTCTCATAGTAACTTTATGTGTGACGGTCTCACACAAGACTTACTCTCATCGAGTCAAGTTCTAAAAACGTTTTTAACCTTGAAGTATGATTTTTATACAACCGAACCCTAATCCCACTATTTATATAGCTAAATAAGCTCTTAAATCGCGTAATACTAGTATACTGTCTCCGTCTCAATCATTTGTTTATTGGATAACCAATAAACCCTTAAAAACTTGATCAACAAAGTATTAGGGTTTGAATAATAACTCCAACATTATTCTAGAATTTACTTAGATAGTAAAAAAATTATACATTTGATTTTACCCAAACTTATTACTGAACATTATAAGAATAAAAACATATAACAACTTAAATTAAACCTTTAAGCAGTAAAAAATCAGAGAAAATTTTTCTCAACTGCAAATACAGCTAAGACAGGTGGAAGAAAAGAAAGCAAAGTAGGCCTGTGAACAACAAAGCATAGCTTCTTCAGATGAAGTTTCAGACATTGATAAATAGATCAATAGATACCCAGAAAAAACTAAGATATAGGTCTTCTTACACTAATATATTTATTATAATTTATACAATATTAGTATAGTACGACAGATAAAAAAATGTCCATTTTATGTTAATAAGAACGGTAGTTTTTTAACTATTATCCGACACGGGTGCATGAGTGTCAGATCATGTTATTTATCAAGAATGAAGTGTTTGAGTGTCGAGTATCTGATAGGGATACTCGAGGTAATACTGAAGAGTTCGAGAAACATAAGTTTTTAACACAAAATTGTTATTTTTAACGAAAAATGATAACTTGTTACCTGGTCGTACCATACTACGATCTTATATTACAATTTGTAGAGGATTTTTTATTAGGGTTTGTTAATAAAATACAAGAAAAATATAAAAATAATAATGAGAGTATGTAGTAGGGAGAGGAGGGAATTGAATGAATGGTTGGCATTCCCGATGATGTAATAAGAGAGAGAGGCGGCAGAGGTGGGGGAGTGGTACTAGAAAGGGACTTGTGCATGTTGTTTGAGTAATTTTTGGCTCATTCATCTGTTGTTTTCATCCTTCTTTAATCTAACTTAGCTTTGCTCACTTTGGTCTTGTCAAGTACATTCACTTATGTGATTGTTTCGTAATCGGGTTATTTTGGTCGGGTTAATTTAGATTGCTACTGTATCGGTTTGGGTTTACTTGTGTAATTACCGTCTAATTTGGCAGTAGTTTATTTAGGTTGAGTTAAGTTAGAGTTACTTCACGGAAACATAGTGAGGTCTTATAGAGTGTGTACTACGGTCTTATATGTAGGTCAAAAGTTTTATCGAAATAGGGTTGATTAATGTCATTTTAGGCGAGGCTTATATTATGCACTTGTATGTAGATTTTGCCTAATGTTTCGGGTGTATTATTGACAATCAATTTCATTTTAGTAGTTCAGTTCAGTTCAACTTGGGTCAACCTTTGTAAGTTTAGCTCAACTCTTTTTAATTTAGTTCGGTTCAACTCTTCTCATATCGAAAAGAACATAGGCTAAATAAATTCCTGTAGATCCGATCATAATTAAATGAAGTTGAACTAAACTAAATTAATTAAGCTTAGGAAAAAATTCCATCTGGAGCGAACAAGTAATGTATTAAGATAAACTCGAAAAAAAAAATCAAAACTTTAAACAAAAAATTGCGAGATTTTCATTTTCCATCGGGAGTGACTGAATTACTTTAGAAAACAATGATAATAAGGGATCATAACTCAATAAATTTAGGATTGATCGAGCTATATTCCCTCTGTCTCAATTAATCGTTATCATTATTTAAAATTACCTCATATATTTTAAACAACAATAACTATTAACCGAAACGGAGTAATTATTAATTTAGTCAGAAAGATGCTTGTAGCAAATTCAATTATTTAGTACGGATTATTATAAACTTTATAACAAGTTGACCAATTAGTAATACAGATGGAATAAAATTGTCTTTTTATGTTTTGCTATTTGTCTGATATATGTGTTGTACTCTTATTAAATATTATTAGTAGAATTCTTACTGAATTTTGTAGGGTCTTCTTATACATATATCACTTATGTTAAGTCGCTATACATTTTAATGATCTTTGTCCTTCCTATATTAACGTGCATCATAATCAGACTTTTGTATTTTTATTTTTATTATATTTAGCATAGATTTGTTCTATGGAAAATTTTTCTTGGTTTCCGGAAAATTTTGGAAATAAATCTATATTTTTATAAAATATATATCTTACTCAATTTTGGACCTCGTGCTCTAAGGAGTCTTGTTGTATACTTATCTTGTACATGGCCATGATCACGAGTCATGTAATCACGAGTTGAATTGAATTTAATAAAGTTGAGTTGAATTGTACTGAACTGAATGGAGCTGAGGTGAACTGGTTGAGGTACGAGTTAATTTTGTTAAGAGATGAACCGAACAGAATTGACTGAAACTGAACATAACAGAACTGAATAAAGTTAAGCTAAGCTGAAATCAAGCAGAAAAAACAGAGGCTGAGTATTATAGTTTTATTAACCGTGAGGTTTGAGGTTCGAGGGTGGTCAATGAGAACGGAACAAATATTTTGACTGGTCGTTTATCTTGTAGAGAGTATGTACAATTTCCGATGGGAATGAATGGATAAATCATTATTAACTTCGATAAACACCTTGACTTACACAATTACACTTCTAAATTAAAAAGATATTGTCAATTTCACCATATGGAATGACCCTGAATTTCTTTTTAAAATTTGCATCTATTTTTATGGGGTATCCCACCTGATTTTGTCTGAAGTCGAGTTGGGTAAGAGCCCTAGGGCAATAAAGCTATAACTGATGAGTTTAAACACCGATTCATTTCAAGGTCAGGCTTGAATTCTAGATCTCTTAAGTAAGAATAACTTTTTTTCAGTTAATCTACGTGATGCACATATTTAAAATTTCCAGATATAATGTGATATTATTTACCTTAAAAATAGGTACATAATACAATTTTATTTTGTTTTGCCGAGTGATCGAGCTACAAGGACTAAAAGAACATGCTAATAATCTTGACATTATGTTAAAGACATGTATCGAAATTCGAAAATGTCTTTATTTTTTAACATATTTATGTGTTCAAGGATTCAATATTTTTTGTTTAATACAGTCTTAAATTAAGACCTCTTAAAGATTCATAACCTCACCTTCATTTTAACATTAATTAATACAACCGTGAATTTAAACTTAAAACCGTCTTAAACCAGCTTACGATTTTAGGGGTAACATATAGAAACAATTAGCGTTGACAAATAGGGGTAAAGGGAAGTCATATCAAGAAATGTGACCAAAAACATTCCGTTGGAAAGATGTACAAAAAATGATAAAGAGGAGAGAATCGTGGGGGTGTTTTATCCAGCAGATAATTATAAGGTAATAATTACCCAATACATTTCCATGGAAGCCGTTGTAATAATAAATATTATTATTATTATTATTTTGTACTAATTCTATACTTTTTCATTCATTTTTATTTGATTTGACATTTCATGTCTTCTTCTTCACCCCTCTCTCCTTCTGTTTCTGTCAGTTTTTGTTTCTTTCCTTTATTTTATTTACTGTGCCCTCTAATTCTTTGTTCCCCTTCAAAAATAATCACAAATTTGAGGGAGTATATTAGTAATATTATATGATAATTTAACTTAATTAAGAATGGGTTGTATGATTTATATCCGTTTGAAATTAAAACGGATAAAATCTGACCATTTTCAGATAAAAAGTTACCATCAGTAAATTTTAGAAAGCGGAAATTTTAATTATAAATTGTTATCATTAATTAAATGTTTAATTTTAATTATAAAATGGTGATATTTATCTCGTCTTAAGTTAAGATCTTTTTAAAGGAATAATAAATATGATCATGCTCATTCATGGACATGATTTACTTAATCATGATGAATGACCATTATACTCTTGTTATTTTACACTATTTTCTTTTCCATTTCATTCTAATACATTTCTCAATTACCCACATAAACCAACCACCGCACCACTCTCCTCCACCTGCCCGGACCTCAGATCGCAACACCCATACCAACCCATGCCACCATCGAACTAAACACTCTCCCTCCCCTACTAATGAATTGAAAACCCCTTACTCCTCCTTCCTTGTCCACTGGACCACCCTTACCACCATACATGACCTCCCATTGGACCATCTGACCATCCAAACCCATCCCCACCACACTCATACCCCATGACTTCAGAACCACCCGCACCACCACCGAACTCAAAACCACCCGCCCCTGCCACCACCTGCATCTCCATCATGCCCTCCCACCATCACTTTCCTACAAGCCCGACAAACCCCCTCTCTCCCTTGCCTCCCTGAACATCGGCCACCACTCGCCCGATTGACGACCTCCCAACCGCCCCTCCTTTACCACTCAACCATCTTTTCATATTTTTGTAATTTTCATTAACCATAATTTTCAAAACCCTAATAATTCCATTAATTAATCCTAAATTAATTAGGTCTTCTTAATTTAATATAGCTGACAAATTAACTCAGTTAGAATCATTATTTGGTAAACCCCAATTTTCATTGACTAATTTGATTAATTTTTCATAGGGATATAGGGATTTTTTTTCTTTGGTTTTTAGACGAGGGGTAATATATGAAAAAGTAAGAGTAAAAGTTTGTAATTGAGTAATTTCCGTCTATAAAAGAGCAACTACAAATAAGTATTTTATTTCTAAAAGAAGTTTGTTCACTCACATGGAAGAATTACTTGAATTGCACTTCATTTAATGACACTTGACACACCTAACAACATCAAAATAGAAACATGAAATTGTCTTCACATAATCAAATTGCAAATAAATATTCTGCACTATTTTTTGTGTAAGGCAATTTTGTACAAATATTAGGGTAAAATCATTAATTAGTGACATAAATACCCTTAAATAAATCTAGCTTAGCTATAACAAGTATTAAATACTTAAATTGTGTATACGATATAACGAGAAAAAAGAACATACATCGGATGTATTATCTCATATTTTACTTATTTTTGAACAAATGTGTATTTTTTCTGAGCTTATTACCTCAAACTTTATTTATTTTTGAGCATATGTATATTTAAAGTTTATAAGTTAGATTTTAATTTTTTTCGTCAAAACTCAAATTTAATTAAGCTTGTAAGTAATGTTTTTGAGTTTTATTGTAATTTTTTGAGTTTAATGTTTTAGTAAATGAACTCATAAACTTTATAATAAAACTCATAATTTTTAAAACAAAATTCAAAAACCTTATTATAATGCCCGAAAACTATAAAACTGGTGGTAGTACATCGGATGTATAATCCACTTCCTGCGATATAACATTATGTAAAATGATTTTATATGGTTGGACACTCTATTTTTAACTCTAACCTAATCGAGTGATTAGACCTATAATTTATAATGTTCTCACTTTGCATTTCTTGAATATAATTAACATAAACATTATTTGGTTTTTATCCATTGAGAAATGAATATCAACCGTTACATCAATGTAAATGTGACACGTGTACAAAAGACGACTCAACAAGTTCATGTACCAATATCCTCACCATACTTCTTGTTTTTTTCTAAATTTTCCCAATTTCCCCTCAAAATAACTTTATCCTCCTAATTTTATTGGCCTAATGTTTAGTTTAATTAACATATGTTATACAAAAACCATCTCCATTATAACAAGTTTTTCATACGACGTAGATATCTGTTTTAAATTTAATACGAGTCATATAGTGGGATATTTAGATAGATAGACCACGAAACGAGTTTTTTTTTACTAATTTCTACGCATTATGCTTTCTAAAATACCTAACTTATTATCCCATTTTAAATTTAAACCGATATATCCGTCGTTAATAGGAATTTGTTCATAAAATAATATCCCCATAATCTCTCTTACTACTGAGAGAATAAAAATTCTCAATAGTTTTCCCTCCAAAAGGAATCTGGGTAAATAAGAAAACAAGACTTTATTTGTATTAAATTATTATAATCTTTTTTTTAACTAAATTATAATTTTTTAATTAAAATAAAATAAAATTGGTATAAATCTAAAATTAGTATATGAAAAACCGATAAATTGATATTAATAATTTTGTATATACAAACTTACAACGTACTTAATTTGTATAAAAAAATTATAAACTGTTATTATTAATTTGTGACAAAAAAATCTTTAAAATTATTTGAGAAAATTTATAAATTGAAATCATTAGTTTTGTGGTAAAAAAATTCATTAAAATACACATTTTATGACTTTACTAATTCTTTTGATTAGTTTTCCACTTATATTAAAATATGATAAATTACTAATATGTCAATTTTAAGTCTATAAATAATACCATTATAAATAAAGGATTTATAAATACCGTACATGCATGCGCGGGATCCATACTAATCTACATAGTATAAAAGCTAAGTCATTTGGAGAGTTTCTATTAGCTCTTGATTTAAAAAAAAAAAAATCAAAAGGTGGTCCCCCACCAAAAAAACACAGGTTTTGTTGATTTAATTTCTTTAAAATAACCGTTGCAATAAATACATACATGTTACATACAAAATGATAATATACAAAAAATTACAATATGAACTATATATTTTTTGCTTGATAATATAGCACAATAAATACAAGCATTAAGCACTTATACTCTATATCTATATTAAAGAAAACATAAAATAACAATAATCGAAAAATATTTAAATTTTTTTATTGATAAAATTAGTGACTGCATTGAACAATTTAACAAGGAATAAATATGTCGAGATTATATGTTGTTATGTACTGCATTGAACATTTAATTATTACGACCCGTGCATTTTCTGCACGGGTTTACAACTAGTTAACATAAATTAAAGATGCATGCCACACGAACCCAGTGCCCTGGTCTGAAAAGGAAATTTAACTTTTTCAGACAATAAATGTAAAATTATGTAGAGTTACTGTATTAAACAATTACGTACTGTTTTACAACTATCACCATCCCTTAAATTAAAGGTCAATTATTAAATTTTGTTGAATAAAATGAAATAAAAATGGTCCCTGACCAATTAAAAGCTGATAAATATAATATCCTTTGGTTGATAAAATTACCCTTAAAGGTAAAATGTCCCCATGCACAGTTACTAATGTGATCTTATTATTTGATGGTCCTTGTACTTTGGGTATGCTTTGCACGCCTGTCCTACGTTCTGCTTATTTTCTTAGATTTGTTGCTATCTAAGTACTTCACTAGTTTCCTTCATTCCCACATACCCAAATAATATTGGACTAATAATTCTCTCTCGAAAATAAACCAGAACGATAATCTCTCCGTCTCAATTAACCATTTATCTTGGGTAATTCTAACCTGTGCCCTAGGGCATCCCCCGTACTACTAAGAGAATAAAAATTCTCAAAATTTTCTCTCCAAACTCCATCTACATATATATAAGGAAAGAAATGAATTTTTTCCATTAAATTATTCTTTTAATTAAAGCGTGATTTTTTCATTAAATTCTAAATTATAATTATAATGTTTTAATCAAAATAAAATAAAAGAGGTATAAATAATAAAAAAAAAAAAATTGGTAATTTTTCTTAGAAAATGACTAAATGCATACTTACACTATATAAAACAATAAAATAAACTATTATTATTAGCTTCGTGAAAAAAAATTATTAAGATAATTTAAGAAAAGTTATAAAATGAAATCAATAACTTTGTGGAAGAAAACAAAAAGATTTCATGAAATGCTCACTTTTTTTATTAGTTTTGAAGTTTTAATTTTTTTTTTCTAATATAAAATACGATGAGATGAAATATGAAAATATTAAGGTAAAATTTTGGAATGAATAATTAATAAACTAAAAAATAAAAACTCTATAATGCGCGGGATCTATACTAGTATGTTAATAATCTAATTAGGGAAATATTGTTGGAAATATATCATGATAAATTAGAGTTGAATTTCATATTTACCATAATTAGTGATATAATTTTTTTATTCTTTATGGAAAGTTTTATTCAATTAATATTAATAATCGGAACAGAGAAAGTAGTCAATTAAATTAAAGAAAGGCATAATGTCACTACAAAAATACTAATGATACTCATATTTGAGAGTCGGTGAATAGTACCGAGTAAGTTAGTAACATGCTCATAGACTTAGTTTATTATTGTGGCATTAACAAAAAGTGTAGTGGCATTATCACTTCCCTTAATTAAGGATCCTTTTATTTGAAAGAACGTTAATGCATATATAAAAGTAAAAGAATATGTAAAGATTCTGGTCGGCAAACTATCTAAAAAGTTAACTAAAAACTGAAAAACTAACTCATAGCTGAAAAGTTAACTAGCGGGAAAGGTAAAAGTTAGAAGTTGATAAGATTGCTAATTATATTAAAAATGTTTGACAAATTATCTGAAAATGGAACTAATATTTAGTTTAAGTATTTTCATTCATTTGGTTAGATACGCTAAAATAAGTTAAATAAACATTCACGTTTCTCTATGCGCTATGTAATACGGAGTACTCCGTAATATATATCATGGAAAATAGATATACAACTCGTGTTTATCACAGTTAGTGTAATAACCTTGAAATCTCTCTGATTAGCTTATTTAAGTATCCTCTTTGTGCACACGTTAGAGATACTGTTCTTTTCCATTTAATTTCAACTCTTATTCAGCTTGTTTCAGTTTAACTCAACTCGATTCACTTCAAGTCTGTTCAACTTTATTAAGTTCAGCTTAACTCAACCTAATACTACTTAATAATAGTAATTCATTATTCATCCTTCTTTTACTAGTCCTCGAAAAGTCAAATGAGAATAATTACGCGAAATTTTACGAATTTTTTATTTAAAAAAAAAACATTTAGAGGTACAAATGTAGTAGCAGTAAGATAGATAGGGAGCTAAGGGTTAAAGAGTAGGCATATTTACAGCCATCCCCATGCAGTCATAAAGCAAGCTAGCATTTTCTGCAACAAATGCATGCTAAACTAAACAGGTTTCATACGTTGTTTGTTTTTGCGCAGCACCATACATTAATTTTCCAGTACATACATAAATTTAATAAACACCAATTTATTTTTTAATAATTTATAAAAATAAAAATAATATTTTATTTAATAATTTAGCAGCTTTAATTTCATAGATATGGTATTAATTATTGACTGTATCAACAGTATAGTACAGTGTTTCTCCTTCATCCTCATTCAATCTATGATTGGCTTATATCATGTAATAAGTTAAGATGATATATGAATTTGGTCTTGTACCATTCTTCTTTTCAAAATTTGTTGTCTCCTCCTATTTTATCATTAATTCTAGAGATTCGAGTAAGACGGGTTTAGATAAATAATAGAATGTGTATCTATTGGGACGCATGTTAAGATTTAATGATTTTTTCGAATTAATGTATCTGAATAAGTGAAATATAAAATGGGATATTTGATAATTTAATTTACTGTTCTTTTACGAATTAAAATGCCTATGTAATTTTTCAATTCATATGAATTAGAAGAACACTGTTACGTAAGAATTTTAGTTATGTTATACATAATTAATTAAAAAAAAAATCTAATACATAAATATATAACTTTGTTGATAAAGTAAAAATTACTTCATATTATTTCTTTTTAAAATAAGATTATTTAAAGTAAAATTATTAGTCAAAAATGCATCAATTTATCCCAAAACTCGAGATTTATAACACAAAAATTTGCATATTTTTTGTCGTTAGTTTGTTACTATTCGATCCCCGTGTTAAGAATCTTATACTAGGTGACATTGTTTGTACAAATCTCAACAATATTGCGAGAAGGTTATATCAATTAAAATCTTAAACTAATTTTTAAAATGGCTATGTAATTTTTACCTTTCTTTTACGAATTAAAATGGCTATGTAATTTTTCAATTCATATTAATTAGAAGAACATTGTTACATAAGAATTTTAGTTATGTTACATAATGAATTAAAAAAAAAAATGTAACACATAAATATAGAACTTTGTCGATAAAGTAAAAATTACTTCGTATTGTTTCTTTTTAAAATAAGATTATTTAAAGTAAAATTAGTCGAAACTTTATCAACTTATCCCAAAACTCAAGATTATAACGCAAAAATTTGCATACTTTTTTGTCGTTAGTTTTGTTATTATTCGATCCCCATGTTAAGAATCTTATACTAGGTGACATTGTTTGTACAAATCTCAATAATATCAAATTATCCGAGAAGGTCATCTCAATTAAAATCTTAAACTATTGGTTAGGACCCAGTCATTATATAGCTTAACATACACGTCTCTTCATTCGAATGTTCTCTGAACTTGAAGAGTGAATAATGCACAAACCCACTTAACAAATTATTCATTAAAAAGAAATTGATATTACATATTTTTTTTATTTTTTTTATATACGATTATGTTTTTTTAGGTGTTAGAAGAGATATTTTTAAGCGTCGACTTTACTAATTAAATTGACCGATATACACACGTTTTTTTTTACTTGAGGAAGGACTAAATGACTGTAGATTACCCTAATCTTCAAGAGTATTAAATAAGAGACAATGTCCTTACTTTCCACAAGAATATCGATCAAAACGTTTATCAAACCAAATTCATGTGCATTTATACTCTCTATAATTGATAATGTTTTTCCGCTTTCTTTTTAACACGCTTATATTTTATCGTATGCAAATAAATTGTTCGCTCATTTTCTTAAGAGTTGTTAATAAACAATATGAAAAGAACGATATAAATAGGAGGTATGTAATACGATTTAATTCAATAAATTAAATGAACATTACATAAAACAACTAAAATAAGATCAAGTCGGAAACAATTCAAACAAAACTCGAACTTACCTAGTCAAACGATATGTGAATTGCATTTGATTAGTTGGGCTAACCGTAACTAGGATTCTTTCAACTCGAGTGTTTTTTTAGGTAAAAGAAGTCATAATCAGGAGTGAATATAATATTGACAGGGTTTGAACCCAGATAGTAGATATCACTCTCGACGAAATCGAGCCGGTAAACTCAATTGAAACCACAAGCCATTAGATTTTGATATTTACATATGCACGTAATCCACCTCACGTCGACGGTCGACATGATTATTCTCCCAGAAATTGACCTCATATGCACTTAGAAAATTGTCCGACCTATAATTTCAATTACTCTAAAATTGAATTGGGACGATTTTAAATCTAATAACAAATATCCGTGTAAGGCAGCTTTACACAAACATATGATTAATTTAGTAATTATTTTTAAATTAATAAGATCATGATTTCTTGATGGTCATATCCAACTTCTATCTCCTAAAAAAAATAGGTGAATTCTTAAAATTTTCCCTTTAAAATGTATCTTTTTAAATAAGGAAGTTATTGATAATTTAATTGTATTCACTATAATATTTTTCATTATATAATTCTTTTCATTAAAATTAATCTTTTCATCAAATTATATAATTTTCACTAAACATTAAAGTATAATATTTTAATTAAATTATATATAAATAATATAAGACTATAAACTATTAAATATTTTATTGATATTATTATTTGAGAAGGACTTCACTCATACTATCCATACTATGAATAGACAAAACTATAAATGGTTTGATTACTTTCATAACAAAAATAAAAATTTGGGAATCATTAGCTTTGTGATATAAAACATACTTTTTAAAAAAAGTATATTTCAGCACATTACTCACTTTTCTTTGATTAATTTTCAGTTTTATTTTATTTTTTGCTCGAAACAAAATACAATAACAAGAAAAATGAACAATTAATGAGATATTACAATTATTCTACAGTTTAATATTACTCGGTTTTCTTTTTACAGTTTAATTTTTTTTCCTCATATCAAAATATAATGACGTGAAATATGAAAAACTAATGAGGTGTTAATTTAGCGTGATTAACTAATAAAAAAAAAAAAAAAAACTCTGTAAATACCGCGCATTTATTGCGTGGGATCTAACTAATTTTAAACTATTTATATAGAACAGCCTTACAACAGACTAATTATCGATCACAATATACACGAATTTACACATCGCTTTTAATAATTCGGAGTCAAATCAAAGAAATTATTTTTCCTTAATTAAATCAAACTCAATATCAAAAATCACTTGAATTAAAATGTTGCTAGAAACATAGGATATGGTAATAATAATCATAAGGGTTTTTCTAACATGTGTCGTTAAGGCATATGATAATAATAATAAGCTAAGTAGAGAAATATTTTCAAGAATATATCACTAATTATGGTAAATATGAGATTCAACTCTAATTTATCATGATATATTCGCAACAATAATATTTCCCTAATTAGATTATTAACATGTGCCCTTTAGAAAATCTGCAATGTGTTAATCATAATATCTAATCATTACATTTATATATCAATTGTTTGTTTTGTCACAATGTGCTACATATACCTAAGTTTGATTGATAAGTAACACATGAAAATTATGTTATAACTAACATATATGAGAGGACATGCAATAATTATGATTAAAATTAGATGGTCATACAAATTGAATACTTTGAATTGATAATAATAATAATGTAATGATTTATAATTTGGACATGCCTTTTGTTTTGTTGCATGTGTTGACAAGATCATGTGATTATATGAAATTGATGTGATTGATTCAATGGAAGTTCTCAAATGACTAGACTAATTTCTAATAAATAACATTTTATTTTTGGATTATGAGGGAACTAGCTGCGGCCGTTACTTTCATTTAAAGGTAATAGGTCGAACTCCAAATTAAAAGACATAGCCTCAGGTCATAAATAATACTCCCTCCGTCCCGGTTATTTGTTGTCCTTTTCCATTTTGGGGTGTCTCAGTCATTTGTTGTCCTTTCTATTTTAGGATTGCATTTGATTAATAATTTGATCTTTCACCTTCAATTTAGTCCATTTGTCATGTTATAATTGGCTCCCTCCTCTTTCCTTGGTCTTTGTGCCAAAACCAAAGGACAACAAATGAGCGGGACGGAGGGAGTATTGGTTTACCAACAATGACATCTTATTTTGATTGATTGAGCATGAAAAAAGGAATGTAACATGTAACCTTGTAATATAATTCTCCGCGTAATTTGGCTTAGAAAAGCGATTGTTTGTATGTCGATAACAATTAGTTTGTTATGAAAACTTGTGGATGGATACCTCTGAGGGCCATTAGGCTCCGTCAACGGGAATATGTATGACATTGACGTCGATTTTAGGTCATAATTAGTTTTTTGGATGACGAGAGAACCTGCAAGCACTATCTTTGATGAACATCGGGTACAATCCTCAAGTATATAAGTGATAGCCTGCAAACCAGGTATACCAAATCAGCAATTCAAAGGTGACAAGCTTGAAATCTGAAAGACATAGTCTCGGCCATAAACAACCTCCACATGAATAACATTGATTTACTAACAATGACATCTTGTTTTGGTGGATTGCGCATGAAAAGAGGGATGTAACGTGTAACTTGTCATATAATTCTCCGCGTAATTTGGATTAGAAAAGCGATTGTTTGTATGTCAATGTCGTTTGTTATGAAAATTTTTCGATGGATATCTCCGAGAGTAATAATTAGGCTCCGTCAACTGAAATGTGTATGACATTGACGTCGATTTTGGGTTATTAATGGCGATTTTTGGTATAAATTTTTCGGAATAATTAGTTGGTCTCCCTCAAACCAACAAGGTAGTAGATGAATAAAAGTGCCATAAAGCCTTCTTATTTTGGTAATAGAAGCCCATATCTTTTTGTTTGTGATATGTGAACAGATGACATTTTCAGCATTCTTACATTTAATTGTAACAGATTTCATAAAAAGGGTACATTCGCCGCGATTAGCATAATATTTAAGCCTCAACCGATTGCCAACTAAACTCGGTATCCCTAAAGTTAACCGTGACCTCAACCGTGTGTCTCTAGAGCGGTTCCTTCTTCTCGAACCTGTAAATGCATAGAATTCAGATATCGGACTAAATAATTCTTAGCAAGTCTACAAAGTGTCGAAACTAAGATGCTTCAGTCTTGGACACTGTAGGCCACGAATGACCTGAATTTCTCGCTTCAGAGCTTCATTTTTCTCCTGACATCCCCGGAAAAATGCTCTCTGAGATCCCAAGACCGACCTAGCCGCCTGAGCGCGACTTATGACCTCATCTATCTGCAGGAGATAAGGGAAAAAGAAACAGATGATGAGACTGTTGGGACTTCAGTTATGACTGGTGATGTACACTACATATATTTGTCATGATGCACCGGAAATGCGGAGAAAAAGTTGGATGATAATGAGAGGAATGGGGTAGAGGAAAAAAGAGTTGAGAAAACAGACAATAACCTTAAATTTCCCACATAAATTGTGTCCCTACTCTACTTCATCATTGTTCTATCTAAATTTATTTGTGTTTCATTAGAAATGACTGAGTTTTGTATAAGACGGTTTCACATGTGCAACCAAACCAAGTTTCAAGTATTCCTCATTTAATGTCAGGTTTAATGGGTTGGCCTCACATATAAACTGGATATTATACCAAAGCCGAGGAACAGAAAGTAGTTGGCTCTTTCGGAAACAGATTATCAAAGATGAGGAGGATTCTCAGCAAGCTAAATTGAAAATTTCTCAAAAATAATTTAATATGCAGAAGGTCCTCGACAAAAGTTCAGACGAAAATAGGAATGAGGTAATATGCTTAAGGACATTATTTCACTTAGTGCAGGATTAGAACTTGGAATGCTCTTCTACATGATCTGACATCGGAGGATTATGAATATACCTGAAGTACCATTACAGCTGCAGATGAAACCTACAGGCAAAAGGTTATAAGCAGCCAAGTTACTATGCGGTGTGAATTGGGTTAGCAAGGCAAGAAACACAAAGCATTACAGCATTAGCACAGGCAGTGCACAGCATTTCAATGGTTATAGCAGTCCTGCCTATGGCCAAGGAAAGGGGGTTCGGAGGCATGTAGCATTTCCTGCGAGTAAAATGTGTAAAATGCATTGTCACTCGTCTACTTCATGATTCAAGAAGTCATAACCTTACGGAAACCTTTTTGCTTTTAATCTAAAATTTGTCAAGCGATGCTTAAGACGCATGTTAAATCTCAGGTGGGACGGAATTTGAGGTTCCAGTCCTTGAGTTATGTGACTGATTAGACAACCTGATTCTTGCACTTATCTCTCTTTCACTGTTCTATTGTTCTCACCTGGGTCCAGGGGTTTTTGTTAACTTGGCCAAGATACAATTAATGTTTTTAAGCAGAAAAGAGACGTACCGACTTCCTAACTTGATTGATACATTCAGTAAAAGCTAGCAGTCTTCTCCGACACTGATGCAGTGTTCCGCCACTCTCTTTCAGATGATATACTTATGCAAGTCCCATCAAAGTGTCTTCCTAAAAAAAGCACCACACTATCTCAATCATATGGAATTTCTGTCACATCCATGTAATAATAGCTAGCTGGAAATTCCGATTTAACAGCTGGGAACAAGAACAATCATGACAACAAACAAATTTTAGGGTCGTTTGGATTACAGATAACTGTCACCATTTTCGCCGTAACAGATGTCAAAAACAAAGATAAGAACTTAATACAAAGATATTATTATATCATCAATGTTCCTTCACCTTGTACTCACTGTACTAAGAAGCTCCTAAATGACAGTTTAAAAAAAAAAAAACTATCAAAAATGTACAAGGCCTTCATAATATTATCTGAAGCTTCCAATCCAGCGAAGACAGCTAATGGAAACATGTTATCCATGCACGAATTGTGAATAGAACATACCTAGCTAAACTCATGAATCATGGGGTATGACTCTGACAACACTCTCTGTGTCGTGCCAGTTTTTGAGTAACGGATGTTGTGTGCTTTGTGGTTACAGCACATCTACCCATTGAATCATTCTGTCGACGAGATTCTCAAGAAAAGATAGGATTTCCACTTCCATAGACTTCATGACCCGCTGGAACTAACTGGTGGTGATCCAGTATCAGCATAACCCAATTCATAATACAATGCGCAGAAAACATAGGTAGCCAACTTAAATTTGATATTACAGAAGATCATTAATCCGTGCTTGTTTTAGTTTTCATCATTATCAAACATCACACAGTCACACAGTCACACACACTGTTTCCAACCTCCGACCAGGAAACTTTTGGAAAATGTATGTTTTCTGGAATAAATTTTAGGTGATATTACACTTCAGGTCACCAATGCAAGAAATATATCAAATAACTTAACTCGCCAGAGTCGAAATACTTTTGCCACAGTTACGAAACTAAGTTCTTATCAATAGTGCTATGTGAGAACTGCATTAAAACAAGTTCATGTATCTCCAACTTGGGGTTATTGAAAATTTGAAACTAGAATGTTAAATGTACAATGCAACTTTAGCATAAGCAGCAAATTAGGCTGAAATCGGGTGCTTTGAGATTCAATAAACACAGAAGAGTCCGTCAGTAATCCGAGTTCAACTTAAAAAGGTGAAACCAAAAAATGACATCAAGTTTGCGAAACAAAAGGCCTGAAAATGGACTTCTGCTCAAGGGTTTATACTTTGTACAACATGAACTCTCAAACCCGGACGATATATCAATGATAAACTACAGGCATCCTAAATGAATATTTCATCATTTCAACAGGCTATTCGAATGGAATTCACTGCAAGAGTATGCACAAATATGATTTCATCAAGCCACAAGGAGACTACTACAGACAGCATCAATTTTAGAGCAGTACTTTACATCTCAACACAATAACAGAATCACTGAAAATCTGAAACCTAATTCGCGCTTCTGCAATAACAATACTAACCATAATCAGGGATTCCCTAATGGAAACCAACAAAGTTTTACGCGTAACTACAGTAATTTACACATTACATGAAACCAACCAAAATTCTCACTGAATATCAATCACTGCCAGTGTTATTCCTTATGTTACCTTCAACTCTTGTTATTCATGAGTACCCGTGTCCAACACTAATACATTGGTCGCAAATTCTTGTGAGTTGTGACAGTCACAAGCTTGTGATGTCACAAAACCGTATTTTGATAATGTTAAAAATGAGGGTGAAAAATCAAATTACTCATCAAATACAATCCTAAAATAGAAAGGACAACAAATGACTGAGACACTCAAAAATGGAAAAGGACAACAAATGATCGTGACGGAGGGAGTATATTATTAGTTTATTACCACACATATTTACAGCGCAAAGTAAAAAAAACGAAAATAAAATCAACCTTGGGTAAAACGAGAGGGAAGCTTAACATCAAGATCCCCTTTGATTTTTCTGGCCTCTTTCCCAGTTATCCCACCAAATTCAATGGAAAAAAAAAAAAAAAAAAAGGAAAATGCGACTGTTAATGAATTAAGAATTACTCCCTCCGTCCCGGTCATTTGTTGTCCTATGGTTTTGGCACAAAGACAAAGGAAAGAGGAGGGAGCCAATTATAACATGACAAGTGGACTAAATTGAAGATGAAAAATCAAATTACTCATCAAATACAATCCTAAAATTGAAAGGACAACAAATGACTGAGACACCCAAAATGGAAAAGGACAACAAATAACCGGGACGAACGGAGTATTATTTAGCAGGTTTGCGCCCGATATGAACAGGCTTATACTTGAAAAAAAAAAAACGGGCCTAATTTTATTACTCGTGTCTATTACAGTGGGCCTAGTTTAATTGTTCAGGGCCGTCCATTAAAATAGGTGGCACTCACGGGCCTCAGTATTGGGGCTCAAAATTGAGAAAAAAATGGTTATTTGCCTAAACAAAACCACCACATTGAGCCAAACGGGTCGGACACTTACTCAGCTCTAAAATGTATTTTAAGATATTTTCATTAAGTTTAGGGGTACAATAGATTTTTTCAAAAGCGAGGAATACCTTGTAAAATTCGAAAAAACACCATGTAGAAAAAATCCTAATATATTCAATGCGAGTATAATGGCATCGAACTCAGATGATGATATTTTATTGTACCAACTCTATTTAAAGATGCTAAGAACAAATACTAAAACATTGGAGATTCGGTCTCTCACTAAAATATCGAGAGACCAGTTTTGTCGTACCCATTTATATACTATTTCGTACAACTTTTATCACTAATTGTGGTTCAAAATGTCTCTTTCATTTGTTACATATTTTCATAATTATAATACTTATTCTTATAGTATATTGTAACCAGATTTATTAATACCTCATTTTATACTATTCGTACCCATTTTATTACTTTTATACCATTTTTCCATCAATTTATAATTCATCTCTCAATAAGCTTATTGAGAGACCGTCTCTCGGAAGACCAACTAATTACGAAAGCGTTTACATTTAAGTTACATGAAATCCATTGGACCATTATTGAACTCATTAAAGTACACTAGTACACTACATACATTTACCTTAAGATAGTGGACTACAGTCCGTCTTCCTTGTAACGGGTGTGATCGATTGAACGACTTGATCAGGCTACTTCATATTTCAGTCGAAACAGGAACCCCTGTCCTTATAATCCAAGACTCCCCTTGTATAAAGTTCCTCACTGTAAAAGGCCCAAACTCTCTAGGACTCTTTAACACATGATAACCGGGCCAATTGACCCGTCCTCGAGTAGACGATCCAAGACCCGTATTCATATACTCGGCATAATACAATGTCGCGAGGGCAAAATCGTCTTTCCACTCCGTCCAACCCTTTGGATGGATAATCCCATCCAGATCTGTTTTGGCTATAATTGTCCTTGAGTACTTTTTCCAAGGCCGACCCAAGAATGTTTTGACTGATCCTTTTACGGGTATGAATTCAGGGGCGGGACGAATCCTTGACCCGTGGATTGAAATCCCGGTGTTTTCATACGGGTTGTCACGTCCTTGAGCCGTAATCATGTTGGTCTGGTGATTCATTGGCCTTCTAACAAGAATGTCACAGTTTTGGAATACTACAGCTGCATTTCCAAATATAAAGTCGATTGTAYCGTAAATTTTACAATCACGGTAAAATTGTCGTAACGAGTGAACGTATAATGTGTCTTGGTATCCTTTAACAGTACATTTATAGAACAGGGCATTGTCCGAAGCCACCATTAACGCGACTGCTTGATGCTTTTTTGGTCCGGCTGTGTTCTCAAATGTCATATCTCTTGCCCAAAATCCGTCTCCAAACACCCCTGCTCCGAAATAATAAAAAAGGTAAATAACTAATTGAGCCGATGAGTACATAAAAAAAAAGTTATTTATTTTAGAGTTTTTTTGTCAAAAACTGCATAATATTTACATCATTTTCATAAATACTGCCTAAAGTTTTTAATTTTGCGAGAAACTACCTAATATTTTTTTAACCTTTGTCGAACACTACATACCAAATTAAAATTGCCGATCAAATTAGACAAAATTCTAACTGGAAAACATTATTTTTTGGCATATTACATACACCATTTGGTATACTTAACCACTACCAACTGTTTTGATTAGCTACTAACTTAGTTACTTCAATTTTTTACTACAATTTTGACTAATTTGGACAAAATGATGACTAATTTGATTGACATTTTCATTTATTTGTCGAAAATTTAGTTAATTTAGCAAAAAGATTGTCGAATTTGCTCATTAATTTCAATTTGATAGTGTTCGACAAAAAAGTATAAAATATTAGGTAGTTTTTAGCAAAATTAAAAAATTTAGGTAGTATTTATAAAAATGAGGTAAATACGGTAGTTTTTTTCAAAAAAAAACTCTTTATTTTAAGGGGAATTAAGCTGAATTGAGATAAACAGAGGCCGCGAGGGTACGTTATACTTACGGAAAGTGGCGGATCCGACAGTCGTGTCGCCGTCGATGTAATTTCGACGTCCGGTAACAATTGTTTTATCAACACCTTCACCAACAAACATGAGATTTTTAAGGTTTTTTCCAATCTCAACATTTTCATCGTAAATTCCTGCTTTTATATGAACCACGGCTCTGTTTCCTCGTCCTTTGTTGGTCATCATCTTGGCTAAGGCATTCACTGCTTCTTTGATCGTACGATAGTTCCCTGACCCGTCTTTCGCAACCACGATATCCGCCCGTGAAGTTATCGGATTCCAGGATGATAATAGGCCTTTGTATTGGTCCCTTCTCGGCCTCCATGGAGCTCCTGTAAATGATCGTTAGGCATTAATTAATCTCCTATCTACTAAAAAATTAGGAAAACTCAATGTTTTTTCGGGATACAAATTGGCCATTTTTTTACATTAAAATATTAATAAAATTTAAAAGACGATAAACGTTAGAGATTTGCCTTGATAATTTTTATGAGAAAAAATTTATATTTTCTTTATGATAAGAAGCTGTACCTACAAATTAAGCTATTAGAAAAAAATAAAATTATAAAATAATAGCTTAGTGTAAAAAAATCGTCAAAATAAACATTTCATTCTATTACTTAATTATCTTATCTTAATTAATTAATGTGTGATTAATTTAAAATTTATAATTGATACACTAAAAATTAAAAATCTATAATAATGAAGTAATATACTAAAAAATAAAAGTCGATTTATATACACCGTGCATTCATTGCACAGATCTATATTAGTATTAGCCAATTGCGCATGTCGTGTTTACTCTATAGGAAAGCCAAAATTCTTAGATACGTAAACCATATCATCATACTAGCGTAAATTCTTAGGAACGTGAATTATTATGTCATCTACTCCCTCTATCTCAATGACCCATTAGTCATTACACATTATTTTTTTTTTTTTTTTTTCGGTGATGAAAAATAAAACAAATGTGAACTATTGACTGAGACGGAGGAGCGTTTATAAGCTTACCTCTATTAGCTTTGATGTTAACTTTCTTGGCATGCAAAGCCAATGCATTGTTCAGTATCATCGTCAAATTTTGAGCTAAAGGATGATCATCTTCATCCATGCCTCTRTCCTTTAATCCATCCAAACAAGTCCGATGGCTCGTGAGCGCGCCGCTTAGCCATGCTAGCCCGTCTTCACCGGTATAGCTTCCATTGTTTTCGAGCAAGCCGGCTAGTAGTGTCTCCGCTCGATCATATAATTTAGCACAATCGCTCAATGCCACCTTTTGGTAATTGTAATTAGAGATATTAATGTTGTTATTAGTCTTATCGTTAGTTAGGCCACCGTGACCGYCACCATGATGACCACCATATCCATCTTCCGACATGGTGTCATTATTAGTTAATCCGCCATGACCACCACCGCCGCCRCCATGATGACGACGGTGATGACGATGATGACCTAGAATCAACGAGTTGTTAAGGATTGAATTGTTAACGTCGTCATCAACGTCATCATTGCCATGGTGACCGCCATGATGACCGCCACCATGACCATCAACTGTCATAAGGTTATCCTCATTGGTCAAGCCACCATGACCTCCACCGCCACCACGACGACCACCACCATGATGACGACGATGATGTCCAAATATTAAAGAGGACTCTTCAGCATGACCATCCTTAGTCATCAAGTTGTCATTATCGGCGAAGCCACCATGACCGCCGCCACCACCACTACCACCATGATGTCGACGGTGATGACGATGATGACCGAAAATCAATGACTCGTCAACTGTCGAGT
>VHZZ01000018.1:608513-630102 GCA_009801015.1 Silene noctiflora
ACCCTTTACCTGGCAGCAAGAAGCGGAAGTGAGAAAGTTGCTCGAATTCCCTAGCAAACTCGATGCATGACCCGGTCATAACACCATTGATTGATGAATTAATGTATGCATAATGAACGCAGACTAACCAAGCTTCTACTTTTGTGCAATATCCAAGCCATGGAAAGMATACAATACATACATTCTAAGCACCGGGTTTAAATACAATCTGAGGTGGCTCATTCGCTTCTAAACTAAATGACTAATACATACCATACCGAAAACTCAATATGAGATCAAAATCTAAAATCCTGATGATTCAACCAAAGAAGAGTACTGAGCATTTTCATCTGTAACTGTCTTGTTCCGCTCACCGTCCCTCTTCGATATGCCGGAGCTGCTTTTGCGAAGTTGGCCGGGATCAAGCCCAGCTAGGTCAAATAATTGTAATCGTTGGTGTTTAGCTTCCTCAATGTCACCTTCCCAGCACGTTTCAGATATAATTTCGAGAGCTTTCTCCATATTGCTCTCTGACACCAACAACTCATTTTGAAGGAGGGTAAGATACACTTGTTCAGCTGAAGCTTTCCGAATCTGGTCAAATTTGAGCAAATTGCAACCATGAATGATCAGTTTGTAATCTTACTACTCACGGTTTACACTCAGTACAGTAAGACGTGAAACTCGTCAAGTGCGTGTTTAGTTTTTTGAATAATATTAAGTGTGGTATGTCTGTCCTCTCATATCAGGAAGGTCCGAGTTGGACATGCCAGCACAGTCAAATAGAAGTGTTGCAGTATTGTAGGTTTACACGTGTATACAAATTAACATAGAGTAATTTATAGGATGATGAGAAAGTTAAAAGTTTGCGAACCTTGGGATATCGATGCCCTAGGAAAAAAAGTAGATGAGCAAAGGCTTGCATACTGATCGGGTCATCAATAGAAGCAATATAACCAAGCAGGGCAATTCCTGAATACAGCTTGGAGAAATCCTTCGACCCTCTCAGCTCTGTTTTGATAGAATCCAAAACCTCTGCACAAAAGACTGCAGTTTGGACCTGAAAGGATAAGCAAAGCTAATAATCAATCAAGATGAACACCAGAAAGTGAAAAGAGCTCATGCAAATCCATAACTGAAATACTCATGCCTCGTGAACGAGAAATAAGTTCTTCCAGAATACAATGGACTAACAATTTCCCTCCATTCTGAAATGTGATATAGGATTTATCAAATAGCAAATATATGACACACACAGTCACTTGCTCCGATGTCCCAAAGCATGACGATATTACTTGAAAATGGAACAGGAAGACTCCATGTTTAGGAAAATGGAAAATGGAAAAAAAGAGTAGAAAAGTATTAAATGAAGCAGGGATATACCTCCATGTTTAGGAAGACTTTGTTACTGAACAGAATCTCAATGGTCTGAAACATAAAAGCAAAAAACAGACTCAAAACACCAATTAGAAGACCAATCAAACAACTCTGCAGCATGACGAGTAAACAAGTTTAAAATCTTTCACACAAATAAATACCCATTGGCCACTGGAGTCTGGGGGACAAAAAGAAGTAACAGTGTAACATTGCTTACTAAACAATCTCAGAAATAGCATATAGGTACTCAATATTGTACATCTGAATCGGAAAGCAGAGATTAAGCTCAAAATGCTAAAAGTCATTAGCACACCTCTCGTCATCAAGAATATATCAACCTAAAAGTGTGAAGTGCAAGTGATACGAAGGGAACTCAGGAGGAGAACAGAAGTTATTACAATTCATTCAGTCCCTGCTGTAAGTCGATACATGAGAATTGCACATATTCTGCCTCCCATGTACCTCAGCCTCGATATTCAAATTTTTTAGTTTACGGAAGCATCATAACTTTTTAAGTTATAAACTTATAATACATAACAAAATTCAAATTGGAACAAGGTTTGATTGACCATAATTACACCAAAGTAGATTGAGCAAGCTTCTGCAAAGAACAACGAAAGAATGCATCCAAAAGAACCTAATAAAATAAAACATTAAAACCATGCGTCCATGCCTCTACAAGGTACAAGACAAACATTTGTCAAAGGCTCAAAGCCAGCCAAAAGGTGATAGTAACAATAGCAACTAGCCATCATTATGATGTCATTCAACAGTAACCATAGTTTCATCACGCTTGTTAAGTGTAAAACTACAAATAGAAGGAAATGGACAATACATCTTTTTCATTTTCTTTCTGGTCAAGCCACACAAGGAGATTTAGATTAATTGTTCCTATACCTAACTAAATTCAGGCAGCCATAGTTTTTAAGAAGATTACCTTCAAGGTAGGTGTGATCACTCTGTCACATTTTTTGTGTTGCTGGAGAATCCAAAGAGTATCTTCAGATAATTTGTGCTCCCTCGAGGCCCTCTTCGGAAGGTCTTCATTTTTTGTGATTAGGAGATAATCTAACAAAGCTACAACTGATGCTTTTCTCAGAGACTCCTGCAACCCACCAACTGCTATAACCAGTCCAGAGAGTAAAAATCTACTGTAACAACTAAGTTCAAGTAGTTGTACAAAACGAGGATAAGAAAAACTCGGTACCTGCAATATTGTGCATTTTTTGTCAGTAATCAAATCAGTCTCGGAATAAACACGGAGGAATCAGTAGAAAACAAAAAATAAACTTACACCCCACTTTAGAGTTTCATCATCTGGTACAAGTTCCTCTAGCTTTTCCCTGTAAGATATGAAGGGTACAAAAACAGTTTTGCTGTGTAAAATTCTTTGAAGAACCCTGGCAGCCGCTTCTCTAAGCTTGTCCATTTTTTCTACAGCCTGCTTAAGAATTCCTCCAACCAAAGTGGTAGCAAGTTCTGCATCAAATAATGATGAGTTCCTCTTCCCTTTGTTGATCATACCATCTTCTAAATTTTCTGGACAGCCCTCCAGTTTACTTTGAGGATCCATGGCATCTCTCAAACAGAGAATATAGGCACATCTTTCCAGGGCATCCATTGCAGCTTCACGGACCCAAGATCCAACATCACCTCTATTATCCACAGAATAATCGTCAAGGGCTTTAAACAAAGTCTTTATCACATCGTTCTTGATAAAAAGAAATAGAGCTATGTCATCATCCTCAACGTGCAAAGACGTCTTAGTTTTTGAGACGGTCAAAATTTCACATACAGCAACTAGACTTTTGACAGCATTCACTCGCGCTTCAGCATCCCGATCTTCAGGATTATCCTTAAATATGAATCAAATAAATTACTACAATTTAAAATTTAAAATAAACACTTAGAGAAAATCCTTTTAGAATGATATCAGGTTCACTGGTCCTTCCTCCATTACCTCAAGCCCCCTCCAAAAAAAAAATATTTTTGATATAAATAAGGAAAGGGATTAGCAGTGCCTCCATACCTCTACTTCACAGGCCTTAGAAAGCTTTGAGAGCACATCTTTCCAACTTTTGGCAAGAAACTCACAAGGCAAGATACCAAGTGCTAACGCAGAGCCTCGTCTAATGGCCACATTGGGATCACTCAGCTGTTCAGTATACTTTTTTGTTATAGCACAGGCACCTTTAACATCCATTGATTGAAGGTATGCAGGAACAAAGTATTTAAGGGCATCAACAGCAGCCACCTGCTCACACATTAAAAGATTGAATAATCAAGCAACAATTCATATCAACTTATGAGTATAAACCATAAGCAAGAGGCCAAGATCACACTTAGGGAACAAGACCAACCTGAATTTGAGAGTTTGGATGCCTTAAGTTTTCAGTAAGTGTGTCGAGCAAACTTCGTCTTATCTTATCTGGTACTGATATATGAGCTAAGGAGATGCACTGAATGAACCGCGAGACAGCTGCACGCATTATTTCTCCACCCTTACCGCGATAAAGACGCGCTTTTTCTATAGCAGGGACAATTCCTGCAACTTGCTTCTGCTTATCTGCAATTGCATGTAATCGACGACATAAGTGATTTTCGTGCAAAAGCTTTGCAAATTGAAACATATCTGAGGAGAACAACGGCACAATAGAAATCACGTTTCAACCGCAATACTAGAGAAGACGCTTGAAAGAGAATAATAATAGAGAATACTTTCAAAAGCTTTATATTTTGATTGAACTGAAATTGCAAAATTCACCAGTTAGAAGCTGCAATGAAAACGGAAAATTTGGATTTTATTTCTTTTTCTTGAGGCGATAATAATTCACCGTTTCTGTTACATTGTGATCACTAGTCCCAATAATTTTACCAGGTATTTAGACATTTGATGGTTTACAAGGAGAACAGCATACACTTTTCAGTTCCAAGGACGGATAAAAGGGTATAACTGAAGTAGCATTCCGACATCTCTAGACAGCTCAAGATTTCAGCAATTGCTCAGTGTTAGCAAACTGAAGTAGGACACAATGAAGATGCCTTCAACATTATTAGGCAAACAAAAATGGAGATATAAAATACCAGTCAGTCAACTCGGAAAACACATTTGCACAGAAGTCTCAGGCCCTCAGCCAATGGCTTGAATCTACAATGGGTAAAAGGGACTCGTGGTGAGGTATGGTCCAAATATGATTTATTAAATCATATTAGCATTCAATTTATCCACTTCAGAACTTTGATCTAACTTTTATTAAACGACTCTATTGAAAGGGTAGTCATTAAGAACCAGGGTCCAGGTGAGTCATAAGCGATGCCCTAAACGATAGCATAATGTGATATCTAAGGAGGTGTGGCTATGAGAACGGAAAGGTTAAAGATGTGGGACTATAGAACCCGAGATTCTTATTCATAAACATCAATCTGTCAACTACAATAGGAGTTAATATTAAGAAAGGATGTATTGAAATATATATACACAGGGACATTTTCATGCAGTAGATTTATATGAATGGCCAAAGGAAAATATGCAATTTGTTTCAAGTGGAATTGCTGAAGAGATATACATACACAGCAGATGATTTGTATTTGAGATTTTTTTTGTAAGAAAAAAAATAGGCATAAGTTGTTGTTCGAGAAAGAGGCTCACCAGCAGAAAGAGTATAACCGCAGATATGCAGGGCTAACACTACTTCTCCAGCAGCTAAAGTTGCACCATGACGCATGCACAAATCAGTTGAGAGAGTGCTTGGCATAATTTTCTCCAGAGCAGAGTTTGCAAAATATTCAGGATCATATTTCACAAGAGCAGAGAGAGCTTTAGCAGAAAGTTCTCGAAGGCCTTTATCCTGTCACATTATTTTCATGATGAATAATTTTATCTACAGAAAGCAAAAATTAAAATAAATATTGGCTGTCAGAAGTTAATTGTAAATCATAGTATCAAACCTTGGCAACGACACCATTTCACAAACAAATTTATCTGGGTTTTGAAGGTAACAGAAACCACATTTTAAGACGGTAATGGCTGCATTTATGACGCAACAACAAAGATCATGCCACGACGACCAATTCCAAGATTAAGTCTCAAATTGAGGCTTAATACTACTATGTTGTAAATACATTAAAAAGGAAAAAAAAAAAAAAAAAAAAACTACTCAAATATGCCGCCTTTAGTAATTTTGCAAGAAGTGAATGTAAATACTAAATAAGCCTCAACGGTGAAACCACTACTCAACGGCATGAAATTATGCAACGCTTATCGAATTAATAAACTTAGCAGTCCATAATATTGTCCAAAGTGCTTCACCGAGACAAACAAGGAATAAAGTGACAAGTTTAACAATAGTCATACCCAGTGACACATTTTGCTACTCAGCAGCTCATCCACAAAAGGATAAAGATATCCCTCATATTGAGCAATGGAGACGGCAACATTAAGATATGAAGTTATACGTGACGAAAGAGCGAAGTAATCTGCAGTGTTCACAATGTCAATACCATGGGGGTAATTTCCTTGTCTTCCTACATTTTCTTGAAATGCAGCTGCAGCTGCTCTTCTACAGTTTACCTGATAATTACATTCATCAAAGAGTTTGGCAGGCATTAGAACAAACACATGAACCTTGGATCAGTATTTTACAACTCAAAATAATGAAAACAGAGACAAATCATACGCACTTCACGATCATAACAAGCAACAGTCAGCAAATGGGGAGCGAGTTGCTCCAGTATGCTTCTCATGTCTGTGTGATAATACGCACGCCCAAAAGCCCAGCAAACATAAGCAGCAGCATCACGCACATGAGCCCCAACACTATGTGGACCTCTTCGAATATCATAATGTAATGCCTGCGAGGACATTTTTGCATAATAATCATCATCAGCACTGTTATGAGATTAAGGTTAAAACCCATCCAATATTCATTCATGAACAGCACGTGCCTAACACAACTGAATATGCGGAATTCAGAGGCTACCTAACACTAGCTAGATTTCATAGATTAGAGTATGTTCTCTGCTCTTTAGTTACTCTGACCCTTCATATAGCCTTGTGTACCCCACAATCAGCACTTGGACATACATATAAGTGTATGCCACTTACACTTCAACTGCAGGCAAAAAAATAAGTGTCTTTCATAGAACAGTCGAGTTTGAACGTGCACCCATGCTTGATACCTCTGCCGTGTCTGAGTAAACTAGGTAGTGCTCTATATATGGATGTAAGAACCCTAAACCGTTTGCTTGACATTGGCAAAAATATGAGGGTATGAATAAAATGGAGATTACACAGAAGGATTTACAAAAAAATTATTAAAAGCAGCCTTTTAAAATCCCGAGTACAAACAACGTGCTAATAGAAGCCTGACTATACACCTACTAGGGTACTATTATTCGTAGAGAGCTCAACTACTGAAAATTCTCCAAAACTAAAGTCCCAATTAATTTATGAAAAACATAGCTAGAAAACATATTGATGACAAAAACCAATTAAAATTATCGCAGAGTAGCGCAAGGGAATATATGAAACTGAGAACAGATATTTTACATGCTAAATCTGCAGTTGTGTTGTCCACGACAATTCTTCTAAGAATTTATTCATTAGTACAAAAATGAGATGTCAACAGAAAAAGAGATGTCTGGAGAAATGTTGTTAGGATAGGGAGTCTGCTTCGAATCGATGGAGTGGATAGGATCAAATTGGTAGAACCGGTTTGTAGGATCAGAAGATCCTTTAAACTAGCTAAATATAGTTTTTATTTGGTAAAAACATATAATTCAAGATCAAAACACTTATTTATTAATATTTATCTATAAAATATTGGTAATTAATGATTTTAGTTAAACATGAATGATTCCATTTAGTCTTTCTGCATTTTTATTGGGAACAGGAAGGGAGAATCAAAGCAGCCAATATGCAATTCCCGATCGACACAATTTTCACTATGAGTCATAGAGGACCAGCCTCTATGTATTTTAAAAAAAAATGTAGGTTGCATACATCTAACCGCCCTCACTTCGCCATAGACGGGAGCCTCTGAGGAGGCACATGGGTAACGTCATCGTTGTTGTAGAAGGGGGCATTTAAGCAGTCTTGAGCTGTGTCAGTGAATGATAAAATGGCTGATAATAATCATATAACTCATATAACTGTAAAAAGAGATATTTACGTAGAAGCAATGTTTTTACATGTAACTCTCGTGAGAAATTGATTTTCAAAAAGACAGAAAACATGGCAGGTGGGCACCACAAAAGGCTAGTATTAGATTTCATTAAAACCAGTTACCCGCCTTTTCTTTCTTAACATGTACAAATTCATCAACTTTACTCCCCAGCCATTATCTCTTCTACTTATGCCCTCTGTCCTAGTGAATTCTTTACATTTGCTTTATGCATGAAGTCCAAGGTATGAAACAAATGTACAAAATTTTCCCTTATATTTAAAGGGGCCCACTTGGACATGGTTTGGTACGGTCTTTTTGGTAATGTTACAAGGTAAAAACATGTTCAGAAGGGGAGCACAAGAATTGAGCAAGACGCTCCAAAACAAGGGGAAGTACCGACTTCATGAACACCACATGCCCATACTACGGATATCAACAGCGGTGAATACAAAATTATCAGACCAAATAGGAAGTGTCAATGATTATATCATACAAGATTATCTAACCTTAGCAACAACGTGGACAACTTTTGGGAGACTAATCGGTAGCAGCAATCCCCTACGAGCAAGCTCAGCCAAGGCTAGGCAACCTCCATGCCATGAACCATTACCCTAGAATTTATTAAAAAAAGGTGAAGTCTATTAGATTTTAGCATTTATAGCACGAGTATAGAATTTGACGATTTACAATAAATAACATAACTGTGAAAGCCTCATAAAACCTTCTGTGATTGTATGTTTTGTGACAGACACGCTTTAACAAACACTAATGTAATAGTGAGAAAAACTCCTAAAATATACAATGTTCTGATGATACCAAGTATCAACACGTATATACAAAGACAGCTGCAAATGGCACGACTATACCTCTCGGGGCGAAAATAACTCCAACACAGAAGAGAGGACTTCATCTGAGAGGGAAAATGTCAGACGTGAGGTCACGCGGCCGATTCCTTTAGCTGCAGACCAGCGGACAACAGTGTCCTGCAAAATTATAACAAACAAATTTGCACAAAGTTCAAGAATATCAAAAGTCCACCTCAACTTTTGAAGTCAACACACGAGATGATGTTGCATGACTACAAGATTTAGGCTAAACTCAATAAGAAAAAGGAATCTAAGCTAGATATGGTTACGATTTAGGAAGGTGAAATGTATTGGAAAAGAAGATTTGGCCAAAAACTCTGCAGGTACAGATAAATTAAGGCAATACCATACACGTCTTTGTTAGAGAAATGGAAGCGCTGTTGGTATGATTCATGAACGTATGCCACTGGCGAACATGTAGTGGACATGCATCTCGCTAAATTATCACTTAAGAAACCCCATGGAAAGTTGTGAATGAATCCAACTCCGTCAATATAAATTACAGACAATATCATTTCCATTCATGAGTCATAGAACATACCGTATCTTTCAATCCAGTCAACAGCACTTCAATTATCTCTTCTACAGTTTCGGGAACATCCATATCTTCATCTTGTTCATTATTACTTTGGTCTATGTCGGAGAAACTCATACTAGCACTGGGACTGCAGTGGTTGGGACCCCCAGTAGCTTCACTAGAAATACTCTGCCCCAGAGATGGGACTTTACCCTGCAGGGAAGTTACTGAGTATAAGAAGTACAATGGTACAGATGTAGGATATCATAAAATATCAAATTGTCAGATCTCCCTACGTTCACTCCTGTAAAGACACACACAACTACCTCAGATGCCAGTTTCACTTTTGGCCCTCCACTTTCTCCAAATAATATCTCAGCCCTTAATCAGGTAACAGAGAGAGGTAATGGCGAGAATTTCAAGTCCATACAAAATATCATCTCTGAAAGTAATACTTTTTCTTTGATACCTTGTATTTTATATTCAACTTTCATTTTCAAAAAATAAACTTGTGCATAAAAGTAGTCCACATAAGAAGTCGGAATTTTCAACTAGATTGTTTTAGAAGGTGTCTGAAAACCCAACTCTAGAAAGACCATAGCTACTAATGTTAAAACAGGTTTACCCGATACGTAGAAGGAAGAGGCGAGCATTCGATTTTCGCAAATTGGAATGCTCCTTTTACCAGATGAATGGTTGCTGACAAGTTCTAAACAATGCATAAAAATTTACTCTTGGCATCACAAATCAAATGGCTGAAAAGGTAATCTCCCGCACGGGGGAGAAACTGATAAGCATGTGAGTTAAACAAGCAGAAACAGAAGTACCGAAAGTCAACTGCCGAACCTTGTACGCCCAAGATGGAGAGCGGTGGGGAAGGCAAACCAGCCCTATCCGCTGACTAAGCTTCACAAGATACTTGCGAAGCAAAGGGCTACGACCAGACGCATTGGACTTCATTAATGTTGATACGTCACTCCAGATAATAGGAACCACGTCGATGAGGATTTTTCTACTACCAGCCTGCATGAGACATACTGGTGAGAAGCAAACATCAACGAACTTGACAAAGAGGGAAAAAGTTGCAAATGAAAGGAGTGTTGCAGCTTCTAAAATAATTCAGCCTTGAAACCAATAAAACTGAATATAAGAGCAAGTGGAGGAAGGTGGACTTAATAAGCACGAGTTAACAGATACAAACCTTGAAAATGGCAGCTAAGGCTTCCACAGCACCAAGTAAACGGAACTGATCCAGGACATTATCAGATGAAGAAGAGAACACTTCATGCGTCCATTCAATAAAACTGAAATGATATCAAATAAATTGCTTTAAGCAGAAATGTTGATATTCTCCTAATTTGTAACAAAGAATTTGTCTAGCCTAGATATTTACACAGAAGATCTATTAGCTCAAGATGTGAGTCAAAAGCGTCTATACAAACTAGGACAGTTAATATATTGCCAATCAACCACAGCTTCAAGTCTTCAACCCACTCTTTGAGGCCAGGCTCATTGACTATTGTGTCTAGAAAATGCACTAAAACAGTGCACGAGGTGACCGGTTAGGAATATAATGCAGGCTCATCACAAGGGAACACCCAACTAAAATAATATCAGCCCTCCAACTGCTCCACTACTCAAGCAGTTTACAATTGCTCAAATAATCAAAAGAACTTCACAAAAGATAAGCTAAGTACCAGACTGGCTTACTTGGTTAAAATATATACGAAGAGATGATGGATTATATACTTTCTAATGCAGTGATGATTGCCTATAATTTCTGAAGCCATAATATGTATATACAGATGCAACAAATGCATTTCTTGTTACCAACTTTGGTCTATTTAAAAAACATAAAAGAGATCTGTAAGAGAAACCTGGTGAAGGCCTTTGACATATCCGGGCGAGTCAAAAGTTTAGAAAGAAGCAAGCCAGAAATAGTGCGCATGGGGCCAGCACTCGAAAGATAGTCCTTGCAGAATGTTAATATCCTTAATACCAAAGGCGGGGGCTCATCTCCGGTCAGATTGTTACCTTGTCCGATACTAGTGTCAACAGACGAAATATCAAATGGAACCAGAACAAGTATAGATAGCCACAGCAATACAACACATTGTGCTTCCATTTCTCCAGTGCTCTCTTGGCGCAGGGATGATGTAGAATTTTTTGTGTGGCATTTCTCCAAGAGAGACACTGCAAGTTCCAAGTCAGAAACCTGATGCGGGAAGAACTTAATAACAGCCTTGTATCCACAAACCGTTACTAATGTATAAATAATAACAGAAATAGGCTTGACTACTTCAAGAATATCATCAGATTTGTCTCCCAAATTAAGTGTTGTAGTACGGATGATGAACATCAAAGGAGAAACTATGCTTTCAAGGTAAGGTTCCAATAGCTGCCCTTCCTGTTGATACTTGTCGAGCTGTACAGAAAGATTTAAACAAACTTTAACACTCAGTGAACTTAATAGATACTAGCATAAAAAATAAACAAGAAACCATCTTAACAAAATTATCCAGAATTCCATAAAATGGCTGTAGGATGACAAGATGGTATAACTGTACAAGAGACCCAAAGTCCAATCATCTTCATTTCTAGATTGTATTCAGAATCATTCACTTTTTGTGGATTGTATTCAGATGGATCTGATCAATAAATTCCATTCTAGTAAACTATTTCCCAGGCACAAGAAAATGGTTCAGCAACCCAATTCCTCAAAATCTCCTCAGGTAAGAAGACTGCTTAAGTCCAAATAAAATTACATCATCATTTGTTCTGTTTCTGAAAAATAAATCATCAATTGGAAAAAGAAGTCGCTAAAAAACTTACATGAAACAAGAGAGTTCTATCATGAAAATCGCAAGTAATACAGTCATCTTAGTTCAGACACTGTACTTCGTAAATCGCTGACACGTGAAAAGGGTAACTAAGGTATTAACTAAGGTACCTAATCAAGAAACTTTCTCAGAGAGCCAGCATCAGCTAGAAAAGTATGACATTCTCTACACATTCACGTACCCCCAAAATCAGTTTCACACAATCACTCCATGTTTCATTTTGTATAATTTCGTACTCACAAAGTTTATAAAGCCTTTTTTGTCCTCTATTAATTTCTCTACCGTTCATTACTTCTGTTAAACTAAAATATCGGGCTACTAATACTACCCACTATAAATGTTAATGTACATAAGTAGTAAAGTTGTATGATTCAACAACTATTCCTATTATTATTGAATTTCTACTTCATGGAAGTGCCACATGCTCATTGTTATCACGAGGCTAACAAAGTAGCCGACTTCGTGACCAATCTCAAACATTCATCCTACCACTTGAGTTCAGTACTTCAGTTCATACTCACTAGCTTTCACCTTCCTCGCAGATCCAAAGGCATAGATATGTCGATCATATCCTAGAGTATCAACCTAGTTTCTTTTTCCGTAACTAAACAACAAACACCATTACGTACATTTCTAGAAGTGATCCATGCTAACAACAGTGCACAAAACGCCGACCAGTAAAATTTAGCTCAACAAATGTACTACTGACAATTCAAAACTAACTTCTACTAAACACTTCATCATAAAGTTTCCAAATAGAAGGCTAAAATATCATCCAAATACCACTTGGGGTCACTTCACAGTCACTGGCTTTCACCTTCCTCACTCATCCAAAAGCATAGATATGTCGATCACATCCTAGAGTATCGACCTACTTTCTTTTTCCGTAACTAAACGACAAACACCATTACGTACATTTCGAGAAGTGGTCCATGTTAAAGACATTGCGCAAAATGCCGGCCAGTAAACATCAGCTCAACAAATGTTATTATACTAACACTTCAAAACTGACTCCTGCTAACCGTTTCATCATAGTTTCTCGATAGCATGCCAAATAATCATCCAAATACTACTACTTGAGGTGTTCATACTTCATAGTCACTGACTTTCACCTTCCTCGCTCATCCAAAAGCACATATATGTCGATCATATCCTAGAGGATCAACCTAGTTTATTTCTCCAAAACTAAACAACAAACACCAATACATATATTCCGAGAATTGATCCATGTTAACGACGTTGCGCAAAAGGCCGGCCAGTAAAAGTCAGCTCAACAAATGAAATACTAACAATTCAAAATATACTTCTACTGAATATCAGGTCAAATTATCACTAAAAAAATCAACATAATCGCAACGGATCCATCATACAACAATCAATTCGCAACATAACTCATACACATTCAAATATCATAATAAATAACATCGCAAAAACATAAATCATAAAACAATTAACAAAATTAGGTTTTCAAAGAGAGAAAAAGGAGTATACAATAGTGCGGATCTTGTACACGGAAGAGAAATCGGAAACTCTTCCTGCTGAAACGATGTCGTCGAGGATAGATTTGACAGTGTTCCATTCAATCAAGAAGTATTTCTGCAGAACTTTGCTACAGCAATCATGTTCATCATCTTCTTCTTCCTCTTCTTTTTGAACTTGTTCCGTTGAATTGTTCGCTATTTTGTCTTCGTTCTTCGCCGCCATTTTCGTGTTTCGTTGAGTTCTCGGAGCTTCGCCTTCAATGGCTTCCTTTTCCCTTTTTTTTTTTCTTGATTTGTTTTTACTTTTTCTCCCTTCCCGCCAGCAATGGCAGTATGGCAGTATGGCCGTATGGGTGAATCCGGTGATTGCCTAATCGGATACGAGAGTGCGACTTTTGAATCCGGGTGGTGTGATCCGATTTACATAATCAGCGATTCTTGTTTAAGGCGGTATTAACTAACTCAATTCTTTTTCGCTTAAAAAACTGAATTGAATGAAACTGAACCGAAGTAAAATATGTATAAGATCACCTTTTAAATTTACCTAAATACCCTTCAATAAATACCCATATTTTGAAAAGGGGTATATTAATCTTTAATGGATTACATTAATTTAGTGTAAAACCGTTTTACACACAAACAACTCGTTTTGCTTCGGAGAGAGTGAGGAGAAATAAAATAGACGGTGAAATTAATTTGGAAACAATATGCTTATGGGTAGGATTAGGCTTACATGGGCTACTTTTTTTTTTTTTTGCCTATTTAAAATCCAAATATTTTTGGCTTGGCAAGCATTGAATTTGACCTCAAGTTAGATTTTGAAATCAAATTCACATTTTCAATTGCATACTTTAAAGCTCCGTTTGACGGTATACTTTAATTGCCTGATTTTGAATAGCTCGTACTCCTTCTATTCAAATGATTTTCATCATCTTATACTCCATATATGTTAACATGGAGTAGAACAATTAAAGAACGATCATTTTGTACAATCGATCAACCTGCATATGTAAACATTTTTATTTTATTTTTGCATACCCATATTATCATATGGGTACACATTAATATAGCTTCCATACAACAATTTTTTGCTAATTATGCTACTAATTACAACGTATACATAAATGTTTAGATCAACACACACTTTATTAACAAACAACATATAGACCTAAACAAAAACACCTTGATCTTGAATTCTTGATTCTAAGGCTTATGTATGAATTTATGGGCGAATCGACGCCTTGTAACAAATCGATTAACCAAAGCCAAAGCGTTACTAGTAACATGAGAAACATCATTCACCTTCGCTTTAATAACATTCCTTAGGCTTTTCCCGCGCCCACTACCTGAAAATGCCTGAGCACATTCAGTTTGGTCAGTGAGCGCGGTACTAGCCCAAGTTACAACATTACTCATATGCCACATAAAATCGTCAGCTCCCCCTTCAGTGCTATATTTCTGTAACTCAAATAACGATTGTCTAAGTTGCGCGACACTATCATTAATCTGGTCTATACAACTTCCTATAGCATTGTACTCAAAATCGTGCTGGTGGGGTGATTTCTTAAGGTTACTAGCCAATTTAGTTAAGTAGGCTCGAGCAAACCTTGCTCGAGCAAGACTAGCCCTTAATGTTATTTGGGCTAATTCCTCGTGACTTATGTTTGTACTATTAACATAACCCGATAAAGTTTGTTCACACACTTTTGGATAAAGCGTTGTACTACATGAATAATTGATGAATGCTCGAGTTTTTGAGCAACGACGACAACTCGTTACGCCGGAGACGATGAGGAGGGTGGTGAGGGAGAGGAGTAGTAAAGAGATGTTGTATTTTGCCATTTTTTTTTTTTTTTTTTTGTGATTTGAGAGATGGTGTGTTAGGGAGGGGAAGTATGTGACTATGTATATATATAGGTGAAGATGTAATGTAGTAAGTAATCTTAAGTATGGGTCACCTTTAGTTTAGGGTCACATGTTGAAGGTCCATGTGCATAAATTAATTTAAGTGCTTTGGAGCTTATCTTTAAGTCAAAAGTTCATCACAAATTCTACTAAAACTATTGGTGTAAAACTGAAGACGGATAGTGATCGTCCCCCCACTCATAAAATGTAGTGGATAGTGCAAGTGGGTGGGAAATTGATACTCCACTTGCCCTCCCACTTTCATTTTGTGAGAGGGACACTATTCGTCTTCAGCTTTAGACGGATAGTGACCGTCTACAATGAGACATACCGAAGGTTTATAAACCTACTAGGCTACTTAGTGTAATATCAGTATCCTTTTAAATCTTAAAATAGGTAACTTGTCATATAATTTTGTATGTTTTAAACTGTCTTAAACTTAAGACGGATATTTACCCTTTTTAAATAAGAATTTGAGGCGTAATATATGGATTTCTCACATAATTTCATATGGAGTAGTTAATTACAATGCGAAATTTGTTGGAACAACGTAGCATATCTATGGATTATAATTATAGTGTAAGACGATCTCATTATATAACATAATAACATGTTCATTAGTAATAAAAGATTTTTTTTTGGGAAATAAACTCTTACAGTGTAAAGACGTCTCACGTTATAATTACTGATTGATAAGTTATAGATGTGGTATATTGGTTTCATTAACATCATATTAACTTGAAGTGGTAAAAGATTTATTACCCCAATCATGAAGTTGGGGGTTCGATTCTCACCCGTCATATGCTCTCTTACCCTAAATATGAAGTTGAAGGTTCAATTCTCACCAGCAACATAATGCACTCATTTGAACCAAAAAAAAAAAAAAAAAATAACATCATATTAACTTGCAAAAATTACCTTTGTCTAAATTTGTCAATTAATGTCAATGTTAACCGTTAATTTGTCAAATTCCGAGTGTAAGTTCAACTATCAACTTTCGTGCTAAAAAATTTAATTTGTCAAATTTAGAGTATAAGTTTAAATATCAACTTTCGTGTTAGGTAATATAAGCTTTTCTGTTTAGTATTATATGTGCTTTCGATTTTTCCACAATTCCTTAATTTTTCTCACTTATAAAAACGATTACGTGTGAGCACTTTTAAAGAAGTTATTTTGCCACCAATTCATAACTAAGAATTGGATCTCTAATATGTATTATATCTTCTCGTAAGTAATTTTTGGTTCAAATAAGCGCATTTATATCCCAGATGAAAATCGAAACCCCTGGTTTTATCGTTGGAGTAAGAAATTTCTTACCACTTAACTTAAGCTAACTCTTATTCTCATCTTCTCTCAATTAAAAATGTAATCATTTAGTTTATGTTTTGTACGGCAAATACTACTATACCTCGAGATGTATAATTAGTATTGTACAATCATTATACATTTATCTGAGTTTATGTGTAATTTTCCAGAGTTTTTTTAATGTTTATTTTCAATATAAGTCAAATTTTGTAAAATAAAATTCAAAAACTTTAGGACAGAGCTCAGTTTCTAATCCACCAGTATTTCTAATCCACCAGTTATACGTAAACGGTATATTGTCAGGATTGTTGTTGATGATCTCAATTATTATTATTATTATTATTATTATTATATGACAGACGCGTAAGCACTCTTATTTGTCTTCCACTTTACAGTGAAAGTGATAAACCATTTGGGACATAACCCTATACTTTAGGGACAGAGATCATAACAATGCTTAATGCTTGCATGACGGCATCCACTCCTATTTATGACGTTTTTATTTATTTAAATTTAAATGCAAAATCTATGTTTATAAGATCATAAGATTATTTTACGACGTAAAACGAATCTAACCACGAGATAAAACAAAACAAAACAAAATGTCAAACCGGTTAAAAGAGACAATAAGTCTCACTTATTACAGGTATATCGTACCAGCAAAAGGCAAAAAATAAATAGTTGGACAATGTCAAACGAGGTTAATCGGTTATATTGTACCTAACTAAGACTACCTTATACGAATATTTGTGTGCTTATGTGCTTATGACCGATGAATCGATGATGCAGCTAATGATGTAGGATTAACTTAATTTAAGAGAAATTTCTAGTGGATTAAAGTAATTCAAGCAAACAAGTGGAGTGTTCAGCAAGTCTCCCTTGTGACGGGAATATCCGTCACAAGCTTGCTATACGCTTAAAATAGTTTGCTACATACGGAGATACCAACGTGGCTATTTATAAGCATCCAGAGTCCGAGCATCCAAAATGGTGAAGAACAAGTTACCCATCAGAATAAATTAAAATAAAAACTCCGAAAATTTAACAGAAACAAGAGCAACTCATATTTAAAAGTTCTTGCTGCCAATTACTAATAATTACGGCAGATATTAAGTTACTAGTCTCCACCAAAGTCTAGTTCGTTAGTGACCATATAGCACACGAAACTGCCTAATCATCGGATAAACAAAACCAGAGTTATATTGCATCATACGGAGTACTTCGTAATTAACATAACGATGTCTAAGCTTTGATTATGGCAGCATTTTCGGCAAGAGTTGAAAAACTTCATACCCTTTTGATGTAGCACATTTCCAATTCTCGGACAATAACGGCATCCCTTCATTTAATCTGTACATTAACCCACATAGTAACATAAGTTTAAAAAGTTGATTTTAAACTGCATATTCTTCATATTTCTTACGCTTACTTACTACCCACAACATTACCCCAATGCCACAASGCTCCCCTACAAMTCGAGGGGGGTGTGGTGTTGTACACTTGTACACATGACAAACAATTAATTTAAAATAACACAAGTTTACCAACTCCCTTTCAAGTTTCACTGACGCAACAATCACAACTTCCAAATTTCATCCTACGATATACTTCCTCCAGTTTTTTTATCTATGATGTCTCATTTCTACAGCCTACAATTTGTTCCATGAAATTACCAGCAAAATTTCTATCAAAGGTGGCATAGATCCAAAAAGAGAGCAATTCATCCATACAAGTTCCTACTCCCAATTAATAATTCAGTATTCAGTTAACAACCATATTGCAAATCAAACTATCATATATACAAAGACCAAGTCATATTGTATCATAATAATTTAGCATAAAGATCTTACTTCTGGTAAATGGCAAGCACCTTGGTAAAGAGTTAGATAATGGAACTGCACAGCCTTCGGATGTATGATATTTCTTGGACAAACATGGCATCCCTTCATTAAATCTACATTAAAACACACAAGACCATAAGTTGGAACATTTTCTTTTAAACCGACGCTTTATATAACTTACACTTGACAGTCAATTTATTTTAAGACAACAAGAGAATTTTTCACAAGATTTTCAAGCCCAACCAGAATATTTCTACAAAATTAATACTTTTAATCAAGTTCTTGTATCATACCACGATAAACTGGGTCCATAATGTCACAGATGTTAACTTTGCAATCACCATTATCGTGTTCGAGTACTTCAGCAAACACCCTCTTTGTTGTTCCGGTAGTATCACTAACATTAAAATTCAGATGATAGCAACAGAGATACGGGAGATGGAAAGGTATAGCCTTCACCACCGAAGTAAGTTCCAACTTGACGCCCTTTAGAAAACAAATCAAATAACAATAACAATAAATTAGTAATTTCCAATTGATTGAGGTCAGCTAACATGTCATAATCATGATTTTGTAGAAGTATACTTTCTAACTATCTACTAGGAAAGCTGCCTTTTCACTTTTTCGTTTTCAACATATTATTTCCATCTAAATAAAACGTATACAATGTTTTGAGTAATTAGAGTTATTATCATTAGCGGATCTATGTTTAAGACTTGGACTTGGTCCCTGGAAAGTAAAAGAAAGTGTTGTTATTTGTGCATTCTGATTTCCAATGCATTTATGTGCTTAAAAGATAAAACCTACTACACACAGTTTTTGTTGCATTCAAGCTTCAATCATTCAACTGAACATCAATTTACCAAAAAAAAAAAAAAAAAAAAAAAAAAAAAAAAAAAAAAAAAAATTGTGTCTGCCACTGCTATATTGGCTTGGGTTGGACATGCAACTGCTTTCGACCTTTATTTCTTAGTGGCCACGTGCTTCAGTCAGTTGTTTGATTGAACTACATTAGCTATTGCTTATCTGATAGCTCCAAAGAGCTGAAGTGTAGGTTGTATTTATAAAGAGCACATTACAAGTTTTTTGTTCGCTTCTGTATATTAATACAGAAAAAGCACAGTGAGCATCAAATTAAAAGCAGGGCACCACCTTTGTTGCATTTTACTTGTAATTGTGATATTATATTGATTAATTGTTAACAAAATCATATGAACTCTTTAAGGTTGAAACAAAAGAATAATCACAATTAAATTTCTCGAATGCAAATTCACAAAAAGCTAGGGCAAGGTTCAAGTAAAATGATACAGGAAACCAAGTTCAGGACAGGAGCTGACAAACTTTCTAAATATGAATTCCAGAAGAAAAAAAGTGCAGATGAATGTATGTCAAGAAAGCAGATAATCAAATCACAAAAGGGTTTCAAATATATGATGCATAAATTAGCCTGTGCAATATACACACAAGTAGAAGGAAACATAGAAAACCTTAGTGCTCCGGTATTCCTCCAGGGCAGCACAAGCTAACTCTCGCCAGTATGCGGGATCTAACTCCTTCCGATAAAGGTGTAATGGATTAATACGAAAAAAAGTTGTAGGAGGAGTCTTAGTGGCGCCAGGAATGTTACTGGAACTGGAATCAGAACTGTTAAAAAAAAATTATGTTTTGAGAAACAAACGATTGCAAACTACAGTATACCCTAAAATGAATCTGTGGTAAAAACAATTATGCTTGAGAAACAAATTATCGCAAATAATAGTATAACGAATAGACAAGAACGTAGCGAAAATCTTACAGTTGAGTATTGGCAAGCTTGTGCATAATTTCGTCAGCCCTGGGTATAGTAGAACGATAGAGAGCGTGTTAAAATCGATACAAATTATATGCATGATCATCAATACATAGCAGTATTTCCTTATAGCTTGCAAAGTGTTTTGAGAGGAGAACAAATATCAAAATTATAGTGTCATATTAACGTTGAATTGTTGAAACAGTGATTTATAAGTGTACAGTTTACTCACATATACGGAGTATTGATTAGTTTTTCCAACTAAAAGCGAGTTTTTCAATATGTGAGAAGACTGGAAGGCCAAAACCATGTACATAATAGAAATAAAACTACTATAATGTTAGAAGGAAATATAAACTGATCAATTTCATAACCTTTAATATGTTGTTTTTCTATTACTAGAGCTCGAAGAAATATGCACTAAGACCAACACTTTCAATGATAAAAACTATCAAAGAGATTTGACATTTCGCCCCATGGAATTCCTCATAGGGCTCGCTTGGGATGGGGTCATTGATTTTAGAGTAATAGTGCTAAAATGAATTACAAAATCGAGGAACATAGTGAGTAGAGACGTTGGAGGAACAGATAATGTTTACCCCTAAACGAAGATCAGCATTCCCCTAGAGTAATACATCACCCCATGTACACGTAATTGTTCTACATTATCAGTTCATCACCTCCTCTTCGACCCTTCACTACCACCACTAACCACTAACGTATTCTCATCGTCTACCTTATCTTTTCAACTTCTCCTCTCAAAATCACTTAAAATATTACTATATATTTTGCTTCATCCACTTGCTCTCGGACCCCACACTATAAATATAGTCCCTCATATTCTACATAACCTTCCCTATTTCCTTTTTCGTCAATTCACGTCACCTTCCCTATTTCTATTTTTGGGGGAAGTTTGTGTGGTGTCGAAATCTACCTTATCTTTTCAACCTTCTCCTCACAAAATCGGTTTAGTAAGGGTGAAGGGAGAAGGTTCCTTGGAAAAGGTGGATAACGACATGAGGGTAAAGAACATACAAATTTAACATTCTTGTGTGTACACCGAATCAATTAATACTTGATCCGTTTCATTCGTTTGTTTACCTTTTATCACAATTGATTGAGAATAAATTGCCATACTAAGGTTAAAAATTGGGGGAAAATAAGAAATTGAACAAACCCTAAACGAACGCGGCCACAGAGATGTGCTTCAGGTACATCGCCAAAACTGGGGAAAAACGATTGCAAAATTAAAATCAAAATTAATTAAGATTGAGATATAAAAATAAATGAACAAGCCCTAAATTATTGGATAAATTGCAAAATTAAAATAAAAATTAATTAAGATTGAGATATAAAAATAAATGAACAAACCCTAAATTATGGATGAAAGAATTACCTGAGGCGTTGGGTATTGTAGATCAGTTGTTCCATTCCCTTGCTGCTACCATTGTATCCCATTGAATCCATAGTTTTCTCTCCTCAATTATTTTGTGACACAGAAAACAAATCGACGCGCTTTCCGCAT
>VHZZ01000019.1:9744-21068 GCA_009801015.1 Silene noctiflora
AGTTCTAAAATTATAAAACAAAATATTTTATATTTGATAAATTGTATTAAAAGTGATTTTAATTTAAGAATTTGGTGAAAATTAAGAAATGAGGTTGAATTTCACTTTTGGTAAAACTTAAGGGGTTTGATTGCTCCAAATAAAACTTATGGGACCTAATTTCACAATTGAACAAAGCTAATTAAGGGGCTTAATTACCACTTTCGTGGAAAAAAAATGTTTAGTTAAATGTTGACATTTATCAAATGTCCATAACATGTGACTTGGAAAAACCGTTTAATTAAATAAATATAAATATCTATACATCATGTGCCTTAGAAAAACCGTTTAATTAATGAGTTTGTATAATTTCAGATATACGCAATGCCGGTGTTTGATATGTTGGAGACATTCTTAGTAAAGAAGATGAACTATGAGCCTTCAAGCACCCTTAGATTCGTTACTCGTAACACATACGTTAGTACGACTTTTTCATAAACTAGTTTTAAACCTGTGCAAAAAATGCACGGGTCGTAATAAAAGGGGTTATTATTGGATACATAAGAATATAAATGAGTGTTATTAAACGTGCAATGTCGTAATATTATAAATAACTCTATAATTCAAGCTTCGACGTAATATAATTTCAGTAGCGATCTTCATTCTCATTACATAATACAGTTTTTCATCATTAACATAATTAACCTACATATAATGTACATATAACTTAAAGAAAAAACCGGTTTTCATTATGTGACAATGGTTTTCATCATTAACGTAATTAAACTAAATGATTTAATCTATTAGTCGCTGTTTCGAATGACTATCACGAGGGTATCACCCTAGTTGGGTAATATTTGAAAATTTTATTAATTTTTGTAATTGTAATTTGAAAATTTTATTAATTTGTTAGAAGTAGGAGGACGAATATTTGATTTTTTGTGATTGTATAATGTATGATTTTGTGTAAATGTGCAATCTTAATTAAATAAGTTTAAGAAAGTAGAGTGTAATTAATTTTGTACAGATTATGGGGGTCCCCACATAGGAAAAAAAAAAAAGAAAATTTATTGCAGCCAACATGAATCCTTTAAAAGACTCGTCTTTTATATTATGTAGATTGAGCCATGCTCCTTTAATTTCTAATTATGGGTCATTCGAAAATAGCTAAACTTCATATAATTTTTTCGTCTTCAGCATTTACAATGTTCATCGCGATCACCTTCCCTTTCTTTGGTGGCTTACTCGGGTTTTTTGGAGGATTTGCTTTGGCTCCAACTACATACTATGTAAGTCCCATCATCCGAACTTTTATTTTACTTCTGAGAGACGGTCTCTCAATAGTGTTATTGAGAGACCTTTCACATGATGGGGTGAGGACCCACTGCTTTTTCTATTTTCCTATTATGTCTCCCACTAAATTAGTGAGAGACGGTCTCTCACGAGACCTACTATATCCATTAAAACGTGTGCTGAATAAATGAGTGTTTAATATATCGTTTGCAGTTGCGTTGCATAATGTGGCTAATTCTATACAAGCCTAAGAAATTCAGTATTACTTGGTGCCTAAATTGGGTAAGCTACAAAATTTTAACCTTATTATTTTTTCGGAAAATTCATGTCGTACACTTGAACTTTTCCATTTTGCAGAGGTACCCAACTTTTTAAGTTCGTGTACATTATACCCTCCATGTTTAATTTTCATGCACAACATACCCTTTTTGTCGCTGTAAAAAAATTCAATTGCGCATAACTCCTAGATCGGAATTCAGAATCGGTTAATTGTTTTCCTAAGATGATTATCTATTCATAATCTACGATTTGAGAAAAAAAAATTGCCAACTGAAATTTTATAAGGTTTTTTTAACGAAAATCTCAAATCAACCATATATTCGATCTTAAATTTACGAATGACCATTTTCGTTTTATCAATTTATAGATCTCGAAAAGTTAATCAATTTGAAAAAAAAATTAATCAATTCCGATTTATGATCTATAATTTATGCTCAATTGAAAATTTAAAAAACGATAAATAGGGCACGTTATGCTTGTAAATCATATTTCAGGGATATCATGTGCACAAACTTAAAAAGTTGGGTACCACGCGAAAAATGACAATGTTCGAGGGTACCAAGTGAATTTTCCGTTATTTTTGTGTTTATTTAATTATTATTAATTAACATTTAATTATTTAATTATTTTGTTTTTTTTAGTTTTGCATAGTATTGGGAGTTCTGTTGATGATTTTAGGACCAATTGGAGGACTAAGGACTATAATTGTTTCTGCTAAGAGTTACCAATTCTATTCATGAGTATTGTGTCCAATATTGTTCCAAGAAGAAATAGTCTTGTTTACGATATTTCTCCGTCGACGGAGACGACAATTATGGTGAATACAGTTGATGTGTTGCTAATTGAAGAAGATGATGATGGCGACCAAAAGGATTTAACTCTTACTTGTGTTGGTGATGTGATTGTAAATATATATGCATGGTTTTTGTTATTTTTTTATTTCGATATTCTTGAACCGTTACTTTAATGTTTTGGTTGAAATAATCCTGGGTTTAATTAATTAATACAATGATACAAATATCGATTAGTTGTGTTTTTATTATTACCATATACTAGTATAGATCTTGTGCAATGCGCGGTATATACAGAGTATTTATTTTTTAGGGTGTTATTTATAATGGAAAACTAAAGCCATGAAAGGTGTATTTTGATGAAATTTATATTTTTCTTTTAAAATAAAATTATAGATTTCATTTTATAAATTTTCTCCAATTATTTTAATGAAATATTTTGTCACAACGTTAATGGTAAGTATATGTTAAGTTATTCTCTAAATTTATATGTATTGCTTTTAATGAAATGAAAAATTTACCAACTTATAGTTTATAGTTTAACATCAATTTTATATTATTTTAATGAAAAATTATAATTTTGAACTTCATTATAAGATTAAAGTTTAATTTAATTATAGGATTATATTTTAATAAAAAAGATAACAGTTTAAAAAATAAAGTTTTACTTGTTTCTTTATTTAGACGGAAGCATCTGGAGGGAATATTAAGAAGATTATGAGACAAAACCATAAGAAGATGATTTTATTTATTTATGGCATATAAATAAAAAGAGGATTAAGAGATCAATTAATGAGAATGGAGACCACTATTAGAAGGTGAATATTTAAAGGGGAAATTTGAACGGGAAAAAATTATAGCTTTGTTAATCTTTTAGTATATAGAGGATTATTGTGTAGTAACAATAAATTTATAAGTTATTGTATATGATTATTAAAATTACGTAAAATGGAAGCCAGTCACGTACATATAACCTTAGCGTAATAATAATTATAAGGATATCACCAGATAGTTTTAGTTAAATTGCCACCCTTTCACATGGTTTATGTAACAATTGTCGTTTTGATTCATGGTTCCTACGCAATGGATGTGAGTGGATGATGTCGATGCTCGGTATCATCCGGTGTCATCTCAATTTTCATAACAGGTCTTAGTTAAGAAACAATTATAAAAATTATCCATTTTTCATATGTACTCCGTAATTCTGTAAGATCAAAAACACTTTTCCAACATTTTTAGCATCACATATATTATTAGCAAACCGTTACAAGCACTTATCATAAAATTAATTATCTAACCTATAAATACTTGATTCATGGATTATACTACCTCAAATTTGTGAACATCACAATTTAAAAAAAAAAAAAAAAATCTAGTAATTTTTTTTTTTTGAGTAATAAAAAAAAAACAAATAAAAAACAACATAAAGTAACAAACATTCCCGCCAAAAATAACTACCTCTGCAATTCCAAAACTCCTCAAACAGTGAGCAACAATGGCAGACAAAACCTCCATTTTTTCTCCCCTGAACTCTGCTTCCATCTTCGTCTTCATCTTCATCATTTTCTTCGCGATTTCATCAAACCCGTCAAATTCCCTCGAATACCCACAAGAATTAATCAACCCATCTCTCTTCTTCCAAGACTTTCAACCTCAATCATCCACCGTCTCCTTACCTCCTTCCAACGATTACTTCTTCTCCCCGTTTCAGTCTCCATCGCCTTCGCCTTTTCCCGAAAATGAATCGAGTGTTCTGTCAGGAGTGGTGCCGGGGTTGTTTGTAATTGGAGATTCTTCTGTTGATGCTGGGAATAATAACTTTCTTGGGACTTTTGCGAGAGCTGATCGACTTCCGTATGGTCGTGATTTCGATACTCATCTTCCTACTGGACGATTCTCTAATGGCAGAATTCCTGTTGATTTTCTTGGTTCGATTTCTTCTTTTATTTTCTCACTAATCGATGTTTTTCTTGTTGATAGAACTAATTCTTGGTTAATTTAATTCTTAATTGTTTTTTTATTGTTAAAATTCAGATTATAATGTTCTTTTTCCGATTTAGTTGTTTGTAACTAATTTATTGAAACGCAAATTCTTATTTCAAACCGTCTTAAGCTCAAGATGGTCTTTTTCCGTGATATATATGGTTATTTAATGCTAACTATAGTGACTATGCTGATGGATGGATTGATTTACTGATCATAATGATGGTTTAATTTGATGATTAGCATCGCGATTAGGAATTCCGTTAGTGCCAAGCTATCTAGAAAATGCAGGGAGTATAGAAGCTATGATTCATGGAGTGAACTATGCTTCTGCTGGAGCCGGAATTATCTTCGCTACCGGCTCTGATCTGGTGAGATTTCTTTGTTCTTATTCTGCAAAAAAAAAAAAAAGTTGAATGCTTTCAGACATAATCTTGATCTAGAATCAGTCTATATTGTTTTCGGACGACTCAGACCGACTGTCACTTCAAGAGGTCTGAAATATTGGGTGTTTGCCACTGACACACTGATCTTGACTGGTATAATATCTGCAGGGTCAACACGTCTCTTTTGCTCAGCAAATCCAGCAGCTTTCAGACACATTTCAGCAATTCAAGATGAACATGGGTGAAGATATAGCAGCTAATCTCATCTCTAAATCGATTCTCTACATTTCTATCGGATCAAATGATTATATACATTACTACCTTCTAAATGTATCCGGAGTCCAATCTGTGTACTCTGCCTGGAGTTTCAACCGATTCCTGGCAAACACAATGAAGCAACAAATCAAGGTAATTTGCATTCCGACAGACGACAGTCTTGTTAATGATGTTTTCCTGGTTTAATGTTTTTTTTGGATGGTGGTTAAAACAGAATTTATACGCTGGAGAAGTAAGAAAAGTGGTAATAATGGGATTAGCACCAATGGGGTGCGCGCCTCACTATCTATGGAAGTACAAGAGCAAGAATGGAGAGTGTATCGACGACATTAATACCATGATAATAGAGTTCAATTTTGTGATGAGGTTTATGGTTGACCAGCTGAACAATGAGCTCCCTGACGCTAACATCATCTTCTGTGATGCGTATCAAGGTTCTTTGGATATTATCGAGAATCACAAACACTATGGTAATTGCTTCACAACCCATCTCCTGTCATTGAATGAATGATCAACCTGTGTTTCTGCTCCGTCTCCTGTCATTGAATGAATGATCAACCTGCCTTTCAGTCCATCTCCTGTCGTTGAATGAATGATCTTGCTGTCTTTCTGCTCCGTCTCCTGTCATAGAATAAATGATCAGTGCTAGTATTCTGCAGGTTTCCAAGTGACAAGCGATGCATGCTGCGGAATGGGAATGTACAAGGGGTGGATAATGTGCCTGTCACCAGAGATGGCCTGTCGAAATGCTTCGACTCACATCTGGTGGGATCAGTACCATCCAACCGAAGCAGTGAACAGAATATTGGCAGATAATGTGTGGTCCGGCCTGCATTCGAGTATGTGCTACCCTATGAATATGAAGGACATGGTCATTCTGGACTCCCAACTATAGAATACAGATCATGCCTGATTGCCTTCTTTTGTGTACATAAATGTTCTACATACTCTAGTGAATCTGATGGCAAGCACCACCACTTTTTTCCAGCTTCAAATGTAAGTTGAATTGCTAGTTCGATGACAATGGATCAAGTCAGATCGACATATATTGGACAAATTTCAAATCGTTCACATAAATTTTCTTATTATCGTTGAAAATTTAGAATACTCCGAATTATTTATGCCATTACACAGCACTAGACAATATATATAAGTTATAAGTAAAGACTAAAGAATATACTATACTAAATCATACTCGTACAACATCGTAGAGATGTCAAATACTCCCGTCAGTAACTTATAACACGGATTCAAATCCCGTTAGTATCAAATCGCTCTTCTAACTTTTTTTACACCAAAAAAAACTACGATAAAAATCGATGTTCATATTTTTTTCTACCAAACTCCCTCCTTAATTATTTTTTGCATATTACACCAAACACTTTGGGATATTTTATTCCATTTTCAAAATATAAATTTTATTTATTTATTTGGTGGGACAGTCTTATTTTTACTTTCCAATTATTATTTTTAACCCTTTATTGAAAACCCACCCTACAATCTACTCATACACATGTGCAAGTTGGTTCATTTTGTTCTCTTAAAATAAATTATACTTTATTTAATGCAATTATTTTTTCTGAGTACTTTTTGTTGTACAAGGACAAAATTAATTATTATAATAAGAGTCAGAAGATAAAATATATTCTCCCCTCTTTATTTATTTCTATTTATTATTTTAATTTTAATTTTAATTTTAATTTTAAAGTAGGAAGAAGAACACAAACACAAAAGAGTAAATTAAAAATTATGTAATGTCATTTTCTCATCTCAAATCATTCATATATTTAGTGGGATTTACACGTTCCTGACTTTTTCTTTGTTGTTTATTTTTCAATTTCAACTAGTACCCTAAAAAATTCAATCTTTGAGCTTTGTGAAAAAAGTTCAATTAATTTGATTTTCTGGGTATTAAGTTTTTGGGGAAAAGATTCAATCTTTGAGCTTTGTGAAGAAGTTCAATTAATTTGATTTTCTGGGTATTAAGTTTTTGGGGAAAAGATTCAATCTTTGAGTTGTATGAAGAAGTTCAATTAGTTTGATTTTCTGGGTATTAAGTTTTTGGGGGAAAAGTTCAATCTTTGAGCTTAGTGAAGGAGTTCAATTGATTTGATTTTCTGGGTAGAAAGTTTTTGGGGAAGAAATTCAATCTTTGAGCTGTTTGTCCTTCAGGAATTGAAATTCTAGGGTTTGGGTGTTGGTGAGTACTCTATTTACTGCTGAAATTGGTTTGATTTTTGTTGGTTGTTCATATATATATATGATATAAAAAAGGGGGTTTTTAATTTAGCCCCCTTTGTATTGTTTAGGTTAATTTGTTTAGTGTTGAAAGAAGTGATCTTGCATGTTGGTTAATTTAAATTGATTTGGATTGAGATTTGGGTATGTTTAATGTGTATTGATAGTGAGGTGTTCATCAATTAATTCTTTGGAATTTGATTGGTATACCGTGAATTCGGCGAATTGGTTTTAAGAAGGATTAGGTACTGAATTTGCTATTTGTGAGCAATGTTTAAGCAAATACTTAGTAAGATTCCTCGAAAATCGTCCAAGTCGTCTGAGGGTAGAGAGCATAAGGGAGTTACTGTTGGTGGGTCGAATGCATCGAGCAGTATAAGGAAAAGTGATGTGGGTTCTAACAGGTCTAATAATCCTAACAGTCCGGGTGCAAATGGAGCTTCATGGGCGGGTCAAAATCCGGGGAAGAAAGTATCTCGGACTGTTGATTCGATGGTGAACGGTGTTTCATTATCGTCTTATGAAGCATTGCCTAGTTTTAGGGATGTTCCTAGCTCTGAGAAGCAAAGCTTGTTCATTAAGAAGCTTCACATGTGTTGTGTCCTATTTGACTTTAGTGACCCAACGAAGAATTTGAGAGAAAAGGAGGTAAAGAGGCAAACGTTGTTGGAATTGGTGGATTATGTTTCTTCGGCAAATGGGAAGTTCCCGGAGAATGTGATGCAAGATATGATAAAGATGGTGTCTGTGAACTTGTTTAGGTCTCTTGCTTCCCAGCCAAGGGAGAATAAACCCGTACAAGCATTTGATGTTGAAGAGGAGGAGCCTTTAATGGATGCATCATGGCCTCATTTGCAAATTATATATGAATTCTTGTTGAGATTTGTGGCATCTCCCGAGACTGATGCGAAGTTGGCGAAAAGATATGTTGATCACTCGTTTGTGCTGAGGTTGTTGGATCTATTCGATTCTGAAGATCCCCGGGAAAGAGACTACCTGAAGACAATATTACATCGCATATATGGAAAATTTATGGTCCACCGGCCATATATCAGGAAGGCTATAAACAACATATTCTATCAGTTTATTTTCGAGACTGAGAAGCACAATGGTATTGCTGAGCTTCTTGAAATACTCGGAAGCATAATTAACGGGTTTGCTTTGCCTTTGAAAGAAGAGCACAAGCTATTTCTTGTGAGAGTATTGATACCTCTTCATAGACCAAGGTGCTTGCCTATGTATCATCAACAATTATCTTACTGTATTACACAGTTTGTCGAGAAAGATTGCAAGCTTGCTGATTCTGTCATACGTGGGCTCTTGAAGTATTGGCCTATCACAAATAGTTCAAAGGAAGTGATGTTCTTAAGTGAGTTGGAGGAAGTTTTGGAAGCTACTCAGCTACCCGAATTTCAACGTGTTGTGGTGTCCTTGTTTAAGCAAATCGCCTGTTGCCTGAATAGTTCACATTTTCAGGTATCAATATCAACTTCAGCAATTCCTTTTTCATTGAAATTTAGGCATAATGTTATCATACTCTTATTTGTGTACATGTTGCATTGGTGATTTTTCCATAATGGTTTAGTTCAGGTATCAAAAATCATTTTTCCGGGTGTTTGAATTTCTTATGCTCCGGTATTCCTCTGCTTACATAGTTTGCTCATGGAGAAATTCATGGCTAATTGACAGTAGTGGTTAAAGGCTTGTTTTGAGTTTGATTGAGTTGGCATTTGTTAGCGTCATCTTTCCTTTTGCTTTATACCACTATGTTTCCATATTCATTGATCGAAGGCGTTTGTCTTCTGTAATCCCGGAGGTTAGTGGTGGTGATGGTGGTTGTAGTAAGTTGGATTTGTAAAGACTAGAGAGGTATGGTATGACTGTAGGATGTTCATCTCATGATACTCCCTCTATTCCACTCAATTAGATCAACTTTGGCCTTTTTTTTTGTGCGGAGAAATAGGTCATATAGAGCTAATTGACGGCGTAGGGTGCTGATCTCATGATGTTCATCTAACCTAAGAAGTATTATTCGGTTATTATGCCGGCATGAACTGAAAGTTTTCGTTTAGTACATCTTGGCTAGTTTTATGATCGTGGGTCAAATTTATGAAATGGATTGTGCATGTAAATCTCTTGGAATTAAGTCGTGGTCAAACTTCTTTTTGAGCAAGCTATAAAGCCAAATTAGAGACATGGTATATTATCGAACTTGTAAAATTTTCGTAATGTTTTCTGTCTGCATTTGGTTGCTAATTACTTCTAAATCTTTGTTTCACGCCTATCATTGTTGCTTTTAAGGCATACTTTACTATTGAGTAATGATGTGTCATCAAGTAGTAATACCTCTCATTGAAGACGACAACATACCTGCTGACTAATATTTAGGCCCTCTAACTATAAGATGTGCAAAGCTTCCTTTTGTGTTTCAAGGGATTTCTTAAATATTGTGAAATCACTCCGATAACTGAGTGTCGACATTTGCAAACAGCTATTGACAATCGACCAGTTGATTTGAATGGGTAATTACAAAATGGAATGTATCTGTAGCCTTCTTGCACAGTTATATTTAATATTTTGATGTGACCGGACGGCCGTGTTTCTGATGGCTCTCCTTTATTTTGCGACTTTCTTTCTTCTCTGTTGCTCATGGAGCCTGAGTGCATGTGTGGATATCCAGGGAGAGGTTAAGGTGAGTGTTCAAATTTGGGCCTAGCTAATATGGAACAACATTTTAACTAAACTTACCCTTGATTGCGGGAAAGAGTAGTACTAAAGAATTTTTATCTTCCCCGTCAATTATTTCTCGAGAGTTGACTCTTCGTCCAGCCTTGGCATGCCATATTCTCTTGGATAGAGGCTTAATTTGTGTAGTACAGTTCTTCATCACTTTAGCTGGTTTATTTATTTATTTATTTTTAATAAAATTTTACTTTTAAAGTTGCTCGGTAATTGGGTTCATTTAGTTTGTTGATAATACTTTACTAACTTTGAAAAGAATGAGTCGAGGCTGATTTAACAATTTGAAGTTAAACTATCTAGGTGTATTTGCAACTCAGCTGGGTTAGTAGAAATGGAGAAAATGGACGGAAGGGAAAGAGCGGGCTAAAAAATCAACGTTACTTAGGATAGCAATAGAGTTGATGGGAATCAATCGTTGTGAGGACTATATTTCTTCCTGCTTTAACGTATATTTCACTTCACATAGTTGGAATCATAGAGGGAACTCTTTCTTTTCTTGTCCGTTGTCCTTCATTATTCCTTTTATTACTTTTACTCTTTTGAGTTTATCCAAATTGGCGAGCTTTTTTCCGTTTCTCTCATCACATCCGGTTTCCCTCCCCTTACCTTCCATCCTTTCTCCTTCGCCTCCGTTTTGGATATTCAAACAAACTACTAGGGTTGACTTTAGTTTGGTACTGACTTCTCTGTGAATGCTCTCAAAGCTTGTAGAATACAGCTCCGGCTTTAAAATATAGGCATCATGTAGATAAGTAGATTTGATGAATATGTTATAGCCTTTTTTTTACCATTTGACACGTTTTGATTTTCGTAGGCGTAAAGTTGTAATGACATGGTCTCTTAACAGATGGTCACCCTATTTAACTTAGGCTAGGAGATTGTGATAGCATATACGACATTCCTGCATATGTGGGGGTGCCTACTGGTGTTGGGATGAACATCTTCAGTGTTTTAGGAATCAGTCAGGGCTTACTGGTGTTGAGGCGTCGAGCTTACCAGCTCCTTTATTTTTTGTTCCCTTTCTTTTCTATCTGGAGGTCATGGTGGACGATATCTCTCATGTTTTCAGTGAAGAGGATGGATGTCGATCTTTGTTTTCTTATCTGCGTGCTCTAAAAATGTTTACACTAGGAACCATGGTATAAAATTTGGGCCTGGACCCCAAATCCCGACTGAGTTATCCAGGTTTTGAGGGTTATAAAGACTGCATTCTGTGGTGGTACGGTTCACATTTGTGGCATAAGCCGCATAACAACTAGTGCGAGTTTTAAAACCATGACTTGAACTGTAAAGTTACTCGTTTCACTGTCATCTGAGATCTAGTGTTTGTTTTTCTATTAGGTTGCAGAGCGGGCAT
>VHZZ01000019.1:36746-59581 GCA_009801015.1 Silene noctiflora
TTGTGATGCTGGCGCCTGTGTAATAGCTATAACAACATCAAATGTGTTTGTCAAACTTCTTAAGAGCCTCGAGTGTTTGTCTTTGTAATCCGATTGCTAGTTTTTATGTGAAAATGGGTAGATTTTCAAAGGTTGTAATCGTTAATTTGGTTGCATACTGATGGATTAGAAAGTTGCTACTGTCTGTGGTACTGAAATGGGTAGTTTTTATGAGTCACTCAGTACCAAGAGAATAAAAACTGTTTAAGTAGTTTTCCTGCTTATGCTACTCAATTAGAAAAATGGGTCAGATCTTTGGATGACAAACTCGCTCTTTGGATGACAAACTAAGTAATAATTGAGCTAAAATAATTTATTGGTCCATAATAAATTGGATTTCACTATAACTGATAACACAATGAGATATATCATACAATTACATCCTCTTACCTTTTATTAGAGCTGACCAAATGCGGGATTGAGCTGGACATGGGTTGGGCAAATGTTAAATTTTTGGCCCACGGACAAGCGGGTTTGCGGCTTTGGGACGGGTTAGTGGGCCGAGCCCTTGTAATTTTCTTAAAAGACCTTGTCTGTACCCGCTAATTTAGCGGGCAGGATAGGCCGGGTTCAATGGACGAGATGACCCATGAACATCTCTACTTTTTATTACTACTAAGAGAATAAGATTCTCTTATTTTTCCCGCTTAAACAATATTTACTCGTGATTGGGCTCCTTTCTAAATACCAAACTATAAATAAATAATGGGCTACTAATTGGCGTTTCACTATCTCATCTTGTAACTATATACAAATTTTACTCATATTATTAAATTAGTGTATGTTTTAACAAAAATTACAATAATAGTTATACACTTCATTGCAATATTTTATATAGATAATAAAGAATTATGTATTATTTATGTTAATTTGACAATCTTACTTATAATAAATAACGTTTTTATAAAAAAAAAAATTAGTTCAACTATCAATTTCATTCGGGTAAAAAAATGTCTAATTTTATCTTTGTTACCTCTTATTACTACACATTATTAATTTATTTTTACAGTCAATTTAATTGTTAAATCCTCTATAAAAAACGATATAGAAAATCGTGCTTTCGCGCGGGATCTGCACTAATTGTTAAAATAAAAGCATAAAAGTGGGTAGTGTGAGGAGAGAGAAAATTACGAGCATATATGATGTAAGCGCGGCGGAGACGATGATGGGTGAAGAGAAAGTTGAATGTTGGTCGGAAGTTGAGCATTGGTGATATGGTCACGTTATACGAACAAATACGGGATGATTATTTTACAAATCAGAAGATCTCTCTTCAGACGGGTCATATGTTAGTTGTGACCCATTTACACCTAAATGTGACCAATTTTGACAACAAGTTACATAACAACAAACACTGATTACAATATTTTATTATTAAGCCCTTGAGGTTTGCTTTTTTGCACGAAATACCCAATTTTTTTATCCGGAAAACTTTAAGAGGCTATAAGTCTATAACTCGTGTTTACGAGTTCAAAAAGTGATAATTTTTTTTTTCAAATTGATCGTCTTTCCGAGAACTACGACTTAAAAAACAAAATTGTTGAGTTTGGAATTTGTGACCAAGAGATATGGTCAGTCAAAGTTTGTTCGGTCGAAAAAACTTTGACACGCAATAACTCATAGCCACGGGATCCAAATACGATAATTTTTTTTTTGAAATCGTAGTTCTCGGAAATATGATCGATTTGAAAAAAATAATTATCACTTTCGGAAATCATAAACACGAGTTATGGCCTCTTAAAGTTCCTCGGATCAAAAAATTGGATATTTCGGGCAAAATATCAAACCTCAAGGGCACCGCGTGCATTATCCGTAATAAAAATGATCAAATGAGACCGTCTGAAACAATGAAGGTTTTCGATGAAATAGTTCGAAATAGTCCGTCCGAAGTGAGAATTAATGTACTTTTCTAGTCAACTAATTCAAGCTTAGTATCCAGAACATGTAAAGCATATTCCATACAAGAAAATTTCAAAATTCCCCCAAAATTCCTTTTTATAATTATATCCAACCCAAATTAATTCAACAAATTTTCCAAATTAAAAACCCAGAAAAGATTTCAACTTTGAATCACAATTTTGAAGAAAAATTCAAGAAATGGAAAATGGTGGGTCGAGGTTTTCTCGATCATTAATGGCAGCTGCAATGTCAAACATTCCATCTTCATCTTCTTCTTTGAGTTCTTCTTCATCAAATTCATCAAATTCTTCATCAATTTTCACAAATTGGCCTTTGATTTCTGCACTTGTTGCTTTTGCTTTGGCTCAATCAATCAAAGTTCTTACAACTTGGTAATTAATTTTGTGTAATTCTTTGTTTTTTTGGTTATTGTTTATAATTATTTTGTGTTAGATCCGAAAGTTTTGATCTTTGTATGAATTTGTTTACTGGGTAGCTCTCGATTCTCGGTCTCGATCATTTGTTTACCTTTTATATTCTTTGCGAGAGTTATTTTAATCAAAGGTAATGAAATGATTCGGACAAAGGGAGTAATTTAATGATTGTATAATTGGATGTTAATTGTTGATAAGCTGGTTTAGAACTGTGTTGAAGCCTGCATAATCATGATTTTCTGGCTGCATCATTGCATTAATTTGAGTGTTTGGAGGAAACCGGAATTTTGATTTAGTATGATACTATGATATGGTGTATATCAGTCTTTGTTGGGCAAGAATTCGAAATCTTTATGTCGGAATCAGCTGTGAAGTTCTTCAGCTATGTTACTGCGACACCATATAGCATGTGTGTCTGGTGTTAGACACCATACTTGGCCGACATGACACGACACTTATCGACCTGTTAGGCAGTTAGGCCAAAAGTCCAAGACATGTTTATGTCGGGACGAGTTGTATTGAAGAAAATGGCCCAGCTCATATCAGCTCTGAAGTTCTTCAGCTATGTTACTGCGACACCATATAGCATGTGTGTCTGGTGTTAGACACCATACTTGGCCGACATGACACTACACTTGTCGACATTTTAGGCCAAAAGTCCAAGACATTTTTTTTTTTTTTTCACTATATAAGGGTGATTGACACTCTGACATGCATTTTCATGCCTGTTGCCTAGTCTGAGTAATAATACTGTTGTATGTTTTAACTTGATATGTCGAAGATCAAGAACCAAGACTTAGGACTTTAGTAGTACTTTAGTGTTACGTATCTACATGTGGTGCAGGGTTCACGGAAATGTAGAAATTGGTGCTGAGGTTGGGCTTCAGTTGTCATCTTGGGATTGTTTCTTTATTGAATTTCAGATTATAAAAGCAGTGCATTCGTTAAAGTTTCCTGATATGAGAGCACATCACACTTTCAAGCGTAACATATTAGGATTAGGATTTAGGAGTTTGATATGGTTATGCGTGATCATTATCTTAGTTAGATGTTGGCTCTTTCATTGTAGGCTGAGTATGTATTCTTTCTCGTCAACAAGGTGCGGGATAATGGTGTGCTGAAACTTTCTTAAAGAGAAACCTTTTTAACTTAGTTTTAATATACAACCGAGTAATTAGAAGACTCGGAATTTCTGAAGGATTTAATGATAACTAAGTTCATGTTTAGGGAAAAGGAAAATAAGATTTTCAGAACCTCTACCTGCATTGTCTGAGGAAGATGGTCTATAGCTGATTTGGACTTTTTTTCAAAGTTGATAGAGCATTTTACCATCGACAATTCATGTTAGCCAACCCTTACTTAATGCAGGAGTTGTATCATTGACAATCAGGGTTCTCAAATGTTTCACTCTGTATATGTTTATGTTTATTGTTGCTCTTTGCAAAGCATCATGAGCTGGGAAGAGAATCTTTCCGAAGGTTCTCAAGGTTTAATATATTTTCAGGTACAAGGAGAAGAGGTGGGATTACAAACAGTTAGTTGGTTCTGGTGGTATGCCATCATCACATTCGGCCACTGTCACAGCTCTAGCTGCCGCTATTGGTTTCCAAGATGGTCTGGGAGGTTCTTTGTTTGCAGCTTCCCTGATCTTAGCATGTGTGGTATACTCCACGTCCACTCCCTTTCACCTCTGTTAAATCTCCATGTCTTGTAATGCATATTAGGATATTTCCCATGTTATCATTAAGGATAATTTTCAGGATGATCAAAATTAATATAATGCCTAAAATTCTAGATGTAATTTTTAAGAGGTCTTTTGGTATAGTTCTTGCTTCCCACGTTACAATGCTCGGCTCTTCTGCTAGGAAATGTGCTATTACTTACATTGAGTCTCGTATGAGGACAGTCTTATGTGTGAGACCAACCCAACTTGTTATGTATTGGTTAATGGGTTGATCAAAAAAATTTGTCCTTCTCAAATAAAGTTGCGCTGTTCTTCACTCAAAGTGACACCATCGCTGGAAATTTGCTGTTGTCTTTTCATTAAGTTTCTGTGTGAGATTATCATTTTCTTACGATTAGGTCGGTTTATGGCCATTTCTAGAAGATTTTTTTTTTAAATCAATTTTATCGACTCTAAGCTTTTTCATGTTAAACTCATCTTTGCTGGTAGAATACTAGAATGTCCTCATCCAACACTAAATACAAGCCTTTAATGTGCGCGTTTTATATTTATTTATAGTCTGCACACATTTGCTGTTAGTTGTTTTTTAACGGTGTTATCATTGAATTATACATCTTACCTCGTGGATTCTCATGGAATGTTGTGGTATACTGGTAGGTCATGTATGATGCTACTGGCGTGAGATTACAGGCTGGACGCCAGGCAGAGGTTGGTATTCTATTGTTTAGCCTAACTATAAACATCACAAATTCTCATTTAACACGGGGATATCCGTCTTAACCTTAAGACGGGTCAAGTATCACACATAAGACAAAAACATAATGCATGGAAATTAGCAAAAGATTTGTCTCATTTATACAAGTGGGGTGTTATTTGACCCATTTATTCATTTTATTCTTAAGACAGATATATTCGTCTTAACGAAGACCTACTATATAAAACTATAAACATAGCCAACAACCAATTTCCTTGATATTTTTTTGTCTATTCTCTTACCCCGTTCATTGACCCATTTTCCACAGGTGCTAAACCAGATTGTTTATGAACTGCCTGCTGAACATCCTCTTGCAGAAAGTAGACCATTGCACGAACTTCTCGGTCACACTCCCCCACAGGTCAGTAAACCACGCGTTTTGTTTTTTTGTCTTTGGATTTATTGAGGGCATTAAAATTTATTTAGCTATGAATCTGAACACATAATACTAAAGGCATATATACGTCTGTAAATCCGTTAGCCATGCCCTCCATGCACTAGACTATTAAATAATGTCCCATTAATCCATTTGATGAGAATCTAGTGGAAGCATGCGAGTCGTTTCTAATAGAGGGCAGTGCAAGAAAAAAGGATTTGAATGATTGAAAGCTCCTTGCCCAAGTTAGGTGATTGTAAACTCGAAATTATAAAGATTTGCTGCTATAAGTTGTTCGATTGATATTTTCAGCAAATCTCTCTTGTCAGCATTGTCATACGTGCGATTTTCTGCTCTCTTATGACAGGTTATTGCCGGTGGACTGTTGGGGCTTGTAACTGCTGCTATGATTCATTTGATCATCAGTATTTGTCGCCAAATCGCAACATAGATCACTTGAAATGCAGATGAAAATGCAACGGGAGATTAGTTATACAGAAGTGGTGGCATCAAATTCACTGTTACGGGTTTCAATGTTGATATAATGCTTTTTTTCCTGAAATCGTCTAACGTCTGTGTGTATTAATTGGATATCGATTTGACTAGAAACTGGACGGAGATTTCTGTTGTGCTCTAAAATTACCACCCGGAAATCAAAAGACTAACTACATCATTTGGAGTTAGATCTTGCTGTAGAAAAGTCATTGTAAACTCGGAATTGATGTATTAAACTTTTATGGAGGTACAAGCCTATCGAACATATAATGTTCGAGGAAGCTCACAAACACAATTTGTATCGGGATACGATAAACAACAAAAAAAACTTGAATATATTGTAGAATCGAACTATTATTTATAGTGTTTCTTTTCTCATATCAAATACTCTTGTAGGTTATCTAGTCATTACAAAACCTAGTACAAGAAAAGGAAGTGCACGCGAAAGGAGCACAAAGTAATCGCGTGGTGGCACGGCACTGGTTGTGGAGGAATTTGGACGATGGAAGGCGGCATTGGCGGTAGCAGGACAGACCTGTGTAGAGGGTGAAAGTTTGAGATTAAGTTCATGGTTGATTAGTTTTTCGTGTAAGGCCTCTAAGGAGATGGGATTGTCGCGGGTGTTGACTGCATCAATGACGGGTTTATAGGTGTAATCAAGTCCTTTGAGAATCTTGTCTACAACATCTTCGTCATCCATAGGTTTGCCTAGCAGGGCGAGTTCAGTGGTGCAAGCATTGACGGCTTGCATGAATTCCGTGATGGATTGATCGCCTTTGGAAAGTTGATCAAGACGGTTTTTGATTTGGCGAAGGTGACCTCGTGAGGGGTTAGCATATGTTTTCTCAAGTCTGGACCAAACTTCGTGAGAGGTTTTGGCCGTGAGAACAAGGGCGGAGATAGAAGGATGAATAGTGCCGAGAAGGGCACCCTTAATGAGACTATCTTGACGGAGCCAAGTAACATAGGCCGGGTTATAAGAAATTCTTGAGTTACGGTTGGGCTTAGGGTGAGAACCATCGACATATTTAAGGAGATCGAAGCCAAAAAGAAGATCAGCGACTTGGGTTTTCCAAAATTGATAAGTTTCGGGAGTAAGTTTCGTGCAATTGTTAAAATTGACGAGAATGAAGGGAGAGTTAGGGTTGTTCGGATTGGGAAAGGTGAGACAAGTATTAGCCATTTGAAAAACGAGAAAGGGAAGATAAAATCGGAATTTATGTGATAAATTACTTGAAATTCTAACCTCGAATATAATGTATATATACTACATGCAAAACCTAAAATATATACATATCTTAAGTTCCAAGAAAAAGATAATCATGTAAAATTGTACAATTACCAAAACTCGTACTCGGAGAAAATATAATCTACAACGAAAAACAATAATATAAAAGATTTAAGTTTCTTTAACAATATAAACATCGCAATAATATTAAATAATTAATAATTTGGTTGTATATACTACAAATATATATCGGGTGGCGGTCGACAATTCTTTAAGTTTATGACGGATATAAACTCGTGTCTCTTAATTAGCCAAACAAGTATTTCCCTCGAAGGTAATAGATACAACTATTAAAGATGAAAAAAATATTCGAAATAAATTGGGATAAGAAATAAAAAACAAATTCACCATAAACTGAGTTTCTTATATTTTAAAAGTAATTCTTTGTTTTTTCGGCAATTTTTTCTCTAAAATAGACATATCTTTCTAAAATTTTAATCTGGTTATATAAGATATCCATCACAATTGTTTTCCAAAATATCCGTTTTAACATTAAACACGGCAAATCTTTTGTTTTTCGTTATAGATTTGTTTTTGTTTTATTCGTATCATTTGAACTGTCTTAAGCTAAAGACAAATATCTCGGTCTTAAACAAGACTTTGTCTATCAAGTAAGGTATTAGTTAACCGTTTTGTCTTCTCTATACCTAAAACTGGTTAAATACTACCCTATTTAGATACTAGAACGCGAGACAAATTTTTATTATTCCCTAGATATATTCATAATATTCTGTCTTATCATCCTAAATATTAAGAGAATAAAAATTCTCAAACATTTTCCCTCCAAAGGAATCTCCTTAAATAAGGAAACAAGGTTTTATTTTTATTAAATGATTTGTTTTTAATTATCATATAATCTTTTATTCACTATAATATTTGTTGAACTAAATTATATTCATTTAATTATAATAAAACAAAATTGGTATATAAATCTAAAAAATTGTATGTGAAAAACCTATAAATTGATGTTATTAGTTTCCTATAAAAAAAAAACTTAAAATTTACTTAATTAGTATAAAAAAACTATGAATTAATTTTATTAATTTCGTGAAAACAAAATTCATTAAAACTATTTAAAAAAAATTATAAATTGAAATTATTAGTACAGAATATGTGGTAAAAAAAGTTTCATTAAAATACATACTTCATCACTCTCTGTCTCTACTCAATTCTTTTGATTATTTTTTCATTTCATTTTTTATTTTCATATTAATATATGATAAATTAATTATGTGTCAATTTAATTTCAATTCTTTTGATTATAATTTCTTATATTTTTAGGATTTCAAACTTGGATTAACGTGTGACATAATCAGTTCCCAAGATCATTCTAAAGTGAGGGAAGAAAATTTGCCTCCTAATTAAATAATTAAATAATTAAATAATTAATTATCAACATTTCACGTGCACCAATGCCAATTATTCTTCTTTATATTGTTGTGCTATATAATTTCAATAATTATTGATTTAACCAATAAAACTTCACCTTATACGGAATACTACTCAGTATCGAAAAAGTCTTAGTTTAATGGTTGAGATATCGATAATATCTTACGGGTTTGTTACTATATAAAGTTCGATACTTAAACACGTATTATAAATACTAATTTAGAACCCGTGCAATAAAGGCACGGTATATATAATTTTTATTTTTAATAAATTATTTATATAACAATGATATCTCATTAGTTGTTCATCTTTCTCATTATTGTATTTTTTTGAGAAAAAAAAGGTTGAAACTGAAAATTAATCAAGATCATTGAGTAATGTGCTGAAATATATTTTAAAGAAAATACTTTTTATATCCCAAAGCTAATGATTTCAATTTGCAAATTCTCAGTTTTTTTTTGTCAGGGAAGTAATGAAACGATTTACAATTTTGTTTTATACGTAATATAGGTAAGTCAATTTCAAATAATAGTGTCAATAAAGATTTAGTAATTTATAGTTTTATATAAATTTTATTTATATTTTAATTAAAAGATTATAGTTTAAAATTTAGTGAAAATAATATAATTTGAAGCAAAAATAATAATTTAAATAACAAATTATAATTATTAATTTTTTTATTTAGTAAACGCACTTAAATTGTCATTAGCTTCCTTATTTAAGAAGATACTTTTTGGAGGAAAAACTTTGACATCGGCTATTCTTTTAGTATATAGAGGATTTGACGAAAAACTTCAATAGAGGATAATGTCGAGAAAATTCAAAAGTTTCTACTAAAAGCCTCATTCACTCCATCACTGCACTCAATATATACGAGTATAAAATTAAAATACGGATAATGCACGCGGTGCCCTTGAAGTTTGATATTTTGCCCGAAATACCCAATTTTTTCCGGGGAACTTAAGAGGCCATAACTCGTGCTTACGATTTCCGAAAGTGATAATTTTTTTTTTCAAATCGATCTTCTTTCCGAGAAATACGATTTCAAAAAAAAATTATCGTATTTGGATCCCGTGGCTAAGAGTTATTGCGTGTCAAAGTTTTTTTGATCAAACAAACTTTGAGTGACCATATCTCTTGGTCACGAATTCCAAACTCAACAATTTTTTTTTCAAGTCGTAGTTCTCGGAAAGATGATCAATTTGAAAAAAAAAATTATCACTTTCTGAACTCGTAAACACGAGTTTTGGCATCTTAAAGTTTTCCGGATTAAAAAATTGGATATTTCAGGCAAAAAAGCAAATCTGAAGAGCACCGCGTGCATTTTCCGATTAAAATAACTTCAATTTTCAAGGAACTAATAGAACGACAACACAAATTCTCATTGAAGACGGACACTATCCGTCATAAGCTGAAGACGGATAGTGCTCCTCTCACAATATGCAAGTGACACTAAACATGGATGCTCCATTTTCCATCCACTTGTCCTCCCACTGTCCGTCACAAGTAAGACGCTTTGGAACGACAATACCGTTTCACGAGTAGCGGATTTTTAACCGTTGAAGCACATAGCTTGTAAGTTACATATGGGTCATATTCCATCATCAAAACATAGGTACAAGTGCAAGTACTAGTGTTATTATTACTACTCATAGTACAACACATTTTTTATAATGTGTTCCATACTCCCATGGATCTAGGTGACCTCACATTTTCTCAATTTTATCAAAGATTCAACCTTTTTACCAAAATCAGTGCTCATCAATCGATACGACACCGTAAAACCGTCTTATTCTATAATTTTACGGTTATTTTATGATTTTCTTATGTGGGTAGCTGTCATCTTACTGTTGCATTCACATAAATTTCTGACAATGATTTAATTTAATGTCAATTTTTTCCCATGATAGTTTTTTTTTTTTTTTTTCTGACATTACATTGACAGTCTCTCCATTTGGGTTGTCTCTTGCTTGTCTCTCTTACTTACATGCATTTGAAGATTTAATAATCTTTTTTGGTTAGTTATTAATTTTCATTATTCATGATTATTAGTATGATTTTGGAATGTTATGATTATGATTATTAATCCCATATGATTGGTTTTATTTACTGTTTATGATTGTGAAGTTTTTGGTGTTTTTTTCATATTTTATTCATTTTTTTTTGTGATGAAATAATTATTTTATTCAAGGGTTCTTAGGGTTTAGATAAGGTTTTCAATCTTGTGTGAAGTTTGGGGATCTTGATATTCATTTTTGGGGATGATTTTGATTTTATGAATGTGGTAATTATTTTTACTTTTGTTTTTACCATACCCTTGGTAGTATACTAGTATTGTTGGATTCATGCCTAAAGGGTTTCTGAGGATGATTCATGTCAGTCGACCCCAAATCATGCTCTATTAGGTAGGAGTATTTAGAATATTAAGGGATCTTGTTCATTAGTTGTAGTTTGTAGTGAAAGATGAGATCTGTAGAAGATAAGGAGATGTCAAATGGTAGCATAACATTTGAGTTCCACAAAGGAAATGGGGGAGGTAATAGAGCTAATCATCCTCGAACCGGGTTAGGAAAACCGACACCTTCAAAGTGGGATGATGCTCAAAAATGGTTAGTTGGGTTTTCTAGAGGGGGTGATAGGAACACATCAAAAACTAAGCCAAGAAACTCGAATGCAGACGATACTAGGTTGATTGCCCCAATCCCTCAACAAGAAGTTGACTATGATGAGGAAGTGGAGAAGGCGGAGAATGAAATTCCTGGGTCGTCTCAATTCGATGTTCATACCAAGAATGTCGATTGTGATGAGGGTTTTTGGAGGATTAATAAGGGTGTAGCTGAGAATAGTGCAGGTTTAGCTATTAGATCGGTTTGTGTGAGGGATATGGGCACTGAGATGACTCCTATTGCTAGTCTTGAACCTTCTAGAACAGCGACTCCGATAAGGGCAACGACACCGGCTAATCGTAGCCCGATTTCTTCTGCTGGGTCAACCCCGTTGAGGTGCCAGCATGCCGGTGGGCAAAATACTGAGAATTATCACACGGGTTTGCAGTCAGTGGAGACTAGAAATCATGTTTCTCCTCTTGGAAGGCAGAATGTTGCTAATAGAGTGTCTAGTGGGGAGGAAGAAGAGGCTAAAGTTACTGGGTTGGAACTTAAGAAGCACAATCCTTTAGAAACTCGGGCTTTGGCGTGGGATGAAGCCGAGCGTGCCAAATATATGGCCAGGTGATTTTCTGATAACTTAATTCTCAGTTGCATCTGATCTGCTTAATTACTGTTAATACACAAGTGGTTTTAGATTGATTAGTTTGATTTGTAGGTATAAAAGAGAAGAAGTGAAGATACAAGCTTGGGAAAATCACGAGAAACGAAAAGCTGAAATGGAGATGAAGAAATTGGAGGTATACTTTTATAAACTTCAGTTTTGCTGTCAATCAAAAAAGACGATACTGATGAATTTATCATACCGTATGATGTATTGTTAACTTCTGCTCATGCTTGTCTGTATAATGCATAAAACCGATAGTAGTGGACTTAGATGAATCAAGTATGCTGCTTTAGCTTAGTCAGTTGTTATCTCTTTTGAGTTTCGATATCCTTAATTCAGTGATCAGTGATTGATATTCTGATAAAAAGGGCATCATCCAATCTGCATTGTCAATACCGTAAGATCAACCAGAAATATACATTCGTTCCCTTTTTCTAGTGCTTCAAATCTCTTAAAGACATTGATAGTTGATACTGCTCCTGCTCTGAGCTCGACCTGACAGAATCAAAACCGCTCTTGTATGTGGGCCGTTAAACTCTAATGACTGTAAATTACATTTCGTGTTATTATAGGTGAAAGCAGAGAGGCTGAAAGCTAGAGCCCAGGAGAAATATACAAATAAACTGGCTGCCACTAGAAGAATTGCAGAGGAGAAACGCGCAAATGCAGAGGCCAAATTAAGCGAGAAAGCCGTCAAGACATCAGAGAAAGCCGATTACATCAGAAGAACCGGTCACTTACCCTCATCGTTCTCCATAAAGCTGCCTTCGATTTGCTGGCAGTAGCAAACTTAGCAACATGTATCTGAAAATACCGTCTTTTCAGTTCTGTGTTCCCCCTTCGGCCCCTTGTATGTCTGTATCTTAAGTTTTTATGCATGTCATACACTGAAATTTGGATCAATAGAATAAATTCTGTTCATTTTATGATTATAATTTATAACTTTCGATTAAATTATACCGAGTACCTTGTTATTGTTACGAATTATGATGATAAATGCAGTCGATATTGCCTCAAAATGCGGTCCCGGTAACATTCAAAGCTTTATGAAGCTTTTTGCATAGGCTCATAGCTCTATGTTGTACTCCGTAGCAGGCAACTAAAGCTTGTAAAAAGTGCCAATAACTTTTTGTCAAGTAAGGTATAGAATTATTGATCGAGTCTCGACCGTCAGTTTAAACTTAACTTTTGACTGAGATCGTATTTTGGTTGCGATAAACATGTATAAACACAAACTTCAATCCATGCACGAACGGAATCGTTTATTTACTAAAAAACTCGGAATCGTTTATTTACTAAAAAGCTCGAGTTTTATATTTGAGTTGGTTACTTCCTTCCTCCCAATCATTTGTTTGTCGGTTTTATTCTTTGTCAGATTATTTTAATAAAGGCAAATAAATTATTGGGATGAAGGGAGTATTTTGTTAAACTCGCAAATGAATCATGACCAATGTTATTAGGAAGACATTAAAAATGTATTCTTTTGTTTGTTTTCTATCAGTATATTTTTAATTTTTACTCGTTAATTAAATTCAGATCATATAAGTTAAGTTTGAACTAAACAGGGACCATATACCACTCTAAAAGGTTGTGCTAGTCTGCTAGAGAACACATTTCCGATGTAATAGACCTGAGGGGGCTGGGCATGGGTCGGGTTAAGATCGAGGATCAAGCTAGTTTGGCTAAGCATGCTGCACAATCAGGTCGGTCAGGTCGGGGTGGAGATATCTGGGCCCAAACCCAACCAAAATATCATACTCCCTCCAATTCGGCCTAATGTTCCTCTTTCTTTAGAATATTTCTCACATATATTAGAGAAAGGGAACATTAGGCTGAATAGGAGGAAGTATCATTTTATTTTATTTTTGTATATCGGGTTTTATTTTTCAAGCCATGAATCGGCACAAATTTGGAACAAGGAGCACACAACCTGTGAAGGTTCGTAAGTTGTTGATCCGACAACATGGGCTAACCTGAGCTATTGACCTGGTCTCAGGGTTTTAAATAGCGGTATCGGTCGCGGTAACGGAGTCGTGGAATCGTCCCGACTCGGCCGTCGCGCTCTGAATCGCTGTTAAGATTAATTCTACTTAGTTTAATTAATTTGAACAATGCTATACAGTTTCTAAGAGTTTTTCATTAAAAACTTGGCAGGGACAAGTTATAACTCGTTCATATAGGGTTCACCGCGGGCTATATCGGGCAAAGTAGGCCGATACACGTTATAAATCGGTCGTCTCGGCCGATACTTTCTCGTTCTCAATTTGTCCGATACATCTCGGGATATCTCGTATCGCCGACCTCCGATACCAATACATCTCGCGCGATACGATACGTCTCGACCGAGATTTAAAACCATGTCTGGTCTATCACACTCCATGACTATAATTACTATAAATTTCTATAAAATTCGCCTCTAAAATCACATGACAAACTATAATGACAAGATTTTCCTAAAATCATCATCATTAAAATTGACAAAACTTGCCAAAAATACCCCAAAAAAAGAAAAAATATATATATTTGGAAAGGTTATAATAGTCTTTTCAATCATTCAATTCAACGAATTAGGGATAAGTTGATAAAATAAAATCATTTAAACATCAACATCGCGATTTTTATTATTTTCCCCCCTTTTCTATCGCAAACCCTCACTCGATTTCTTCCAACTTTACCAAATTCGATTACTCCTTCTCTTCTTCGTCAATGATTGCAAGCGTACTTGCTCATAATTGTTGATTGTCATATTTCAATTCCTAGGGTTTGTAATTTTGGAAACTATTCACTATTTCAATTGCTAGGGTTAGGGTTTCGACTTCGCAATTGATGAATTCTTACAAGATTCAGAGCATTGAAGTGGCGCGCACCTTTGAATTGAAGGTCTGATTTTGCTCGCTTGTTCTAATTTTTAATTAGAGTTTGCTTTTTTTGTTTTGATCAGATCTGTTGTTATTGTTCCTTGGTGAATTGTTGTTGAAATTAGGGTTTTTAATTGTTTGTAATCAATATAATACAAAAAAAAAAAGGAAAAGAAAAGTGTTGTTTTGTTTTAATTGCTGATTTGTTAGGGTAGAAAGTTGGGATTGAGTTTGGGGAATTAGGGTTATGTCAGCTGGATTTAAGAACCCTAATTGGCAGATGCGTGGTCAGGATTATGATTATCAGGACGAGGGATTTGATAAATTTAGCAATGGTAGGCACGACAGGGATCATGATTTGAGGGGAAATGATAGTAGAGGTAGGGTTAGACAGAGGGATATTAAGGAAAGGGAGCTTGCTAATGGTGGCGGTTACCGGTCTTCTTCGAGTAGGAGTAACTCTGGTGGTAGTGGGGGTTCGGTGGGGGTAGGAGTGGGGGCGGGAGTAGGAGGAGGGCCTAAGAGATGTGGGAATTCGGTTAAGGTTGTGGACAGGGAGCCGGGTGAGCTTTCGAGTGAGGGTGGGTCTGATGGTGCGACTGAGTCAGATTCACGAGGTAATGGGGTGCAGCCTCCGCCTGCTGCCAAGAAAAGAAAGTTTTCTCCTATAGTATGGGACAAAGATGATAAGGGGGTGAATGATAGATCGAGAAGTGGGGTCTTCTCATCTACCACTTCGTTGTCTCAATCGGTGGTTAGTAAAGTAGACCAGCAGTCACTCTATGTTGTCGAGAAAAAGGAAGTGTCAGTTGTTAGTGTTAATAAATCTGAGGCTTCTGAGTCTCCACTTGGTGAAGTTCCAACGGAAGATTATTATGCGGACAACAATGATGTAGTAGAGTCTCATGTAGATTTACCTCAATCACTGTCTCATGAAGGACGGTGGGGCAATCACGAGGAGGCTGTTCATCTGGAAGATGAGGAGTATATTCCTACTAGGCACATATCAGCTTCTAGGTGGGCGGGCGATGCCACTTCTCCTGCTGATGAAGGTGATGATGAAGTCGTGCGGAAGCGGAAGCGGAAAATGCCTTCTTCTGAGCGTTTGAGCTCTAGGAGAAGCAAAAGTTTGTCTAGTCCAGAAACTGGAGAGGGCACACGAGAGGTTTTGGATGTAACTAAGGGAAGATCATCTGATACTGATGAAAGCATGCTAAGTAGACCCTCCAGCGCTGACCGTGATATTCAAATTAATCATGATAAGAAGGATCGTATGGAATTGGATGATGACTACAATGATACTGACATTAGTCTTAGTTCCAGAGAAACAGACTCAGAAGACGAAGATTATTCTCGTAGAATACCTGAACCCTCAGCTCCACCGAAGAGAGCAGTCAATATGCTTATGGGCTGTAGGAGCGTTGATGAGTTCGAAAGGCTAAACAAGATAGATGAAGGTACCTATGGTGTGGTGTACAGAGCTAAAGATAAGAAGACCGGAGAAATAGTAGCATTGAAAAAGGTAAAGATGGAGAAGGAAAGGGAGGGGTTTCCATTGACTTCTTTGCGAGAAATTAACATTCTTTTATCACTGCACCACCCCTCTATTGTGGATGTGAAGGAGGTTGTGGTCGGAAGCAACCTTGACAGCATTTTTATGGTGATGGAGTACATGGAGCATGATCTTAAAGGTCTCATGGAGACCATGAGGCAACCATATAGCCAGAGTGAAGTTAAATGCCTCATGCTTCAGCTATTAGATGGTATTAAGTATCTTCATGATAATTGGGTGCTTCATCGTGATTTAAAGACATCAAATTTGCTTCTGAACAATCAGGGTGAGCTGAAGATTTGTGATTTTGGGTTGGCACGTCAGTATGGGAGTCCATTGAAGCCCTATACTCACTTGGTTGTCACACTTTGGTACAGGTGAGGAACTGAGTTCCACTTCACTCTTACTATGCATTTTTTCTGTTGGAGTCGTCTTTTTTTTTCCCTTTTTTTTGTTAATCAACAAATGATTTGCATATTTTGTTTTCTTTCTAATAAATTAGATGTTAGCAACTTGCTTGGTTTACTTTTTTCCGCATGTACTTTTGTCGTACTCCTCATCACAAGCATGTTGTTCTATGATCTTAGGAGGGTATACTTTTCGTACTTTGCTGCTTTTAATCTCTGTTATATCTCATATGTTGTCTATCTATTTGTTCTCCACTTGCCGGACAGCTGGGTCCGCACCATCCTTTGAATATGGCTATCTTGGTTGCTACTTCTGAGTTCTGAATTTAATACTATTTCTGTAGTTGTCATCCACACATCCCATATTTGTTCCAAGTACTATCTCACCACTTAGTTCTGTGCCATTGGCTGTTATTCCGTTGCTGCTGCTTCTGAATTTTACACTATTTCTGGAAAGTTATTAGGTGTCATCAGAATTGTCTTGTGATCTATCTCCATATGTATAATCAAGTATCTGATTAGTGCATCCTTGGTTATTTGCAGGGCGCCAGAGCTGCTGTTGGGGGCGAAAGAGTATTCAACAGCCATTGATATGTGGTCGCTTGGTTGCATTATGGCCGAGCTTTTGTCCAAGGAGCCACTATTTAATGGGAAGACAGAATTTGATCAACTTGACAAGGTACCTCAGTGCTAAAGAAAAGTATGTACTTATTAATTTTGTCAGCTTACAAGTTATAACAGTTGTGGGGCTGATTGTTACACTCCAGCTGTTTATGTTGCTAATACATTACTTACTCTTCCTTTCTTTTTCATTTTACGTTCATTCAAATGCAGATATTTCGGATTCTTGGAACACCAAATGAGACCATTTGGCCTGGAATGAAAAAATTGCCTGGAGTGAAGGTCAATTTTGTTAAGCACCAGTAAGTCTTACATAACTTCCATAACTTGAGCTTCATATATGTTTGGATCCGGTTTTCTTATTCTCTGTACTCTTTTCCCAGGCTTCCGGCTTTGGGTGGTTCTGGTCTGGCTTTCTGGCCTCATTGGTACTGTTTCAGTTACATGGGCACATACTTTTGTAATGATTAACTATTTCAATTCACCTCTCAGGTACAACCAGTTGCGCAAGAAATTTCCGGCCACATCCTTTACTGGATCCCCAGTCCTTTCTGATGCTGGATTTGACCTGTTAAATCGACTTCTAACTTATGATCCTGAGAAGGTGGGTGTTCTGTTTAAAACATTATTCTCTTGCCAGCTTTTATGCTATGCTATGTTTTGACTGTACATTGTCACTGCAGCGTATAACAGCTGATGCTGCTCTTAAGCATGAGTGGTTCCGAGAAGTTCCTCTTCCAAAGTCAAAGGAATTCATGCCCACATTTCCTGCTCAACATGCACAAGACAGGTGTGTTCTACTTTGCAGTTGTGTCTTCTCTCGTCTATTTCACCATTCTCTCAAGTTTGTGATTTGATTTTTTTTATGGATTATGCACCCTGCAGGCGAATGCGTAGAATGCTGAAGAGCCCGGATCCTTTGGAAGAGCAACGGAGGAAGGAACTGCAACAAGCTGAATTGGGAACCGGGGGCCTGTTTGGCTAGTAGACGAGCTTGAACTTCATCTTCATGTATTTCACTAAACATACCGGCGGATAAACATGCTTGAGGTCAGAGATATGGATTCAACACACTTCCAAATCTGGCTTGTGAGAATATCATTTATGCTGAGAAGGCATGTATTACAAATGGGTCGAAGAAATATATTATCCGCCTTTGCCAACCTGTTCGTCTCAGGCTAGATATGATTCTCTCTCGAGCTTTTGGTGATTTCATAGAATGCATCCTGACCCTGCCTGCTTGGTAGGGTGTGGCATAACAATTTTTCTTTTTGAGAGATCGGGTTCGCTTGGACTTATGTATGTAAAATCTATTTAACACACTGTAAACTACTTTAGAATTTTGTTTTCAATAGCAAAGCATTATGAATTTGTCACAGTTCCGTGTCTCTCTTGTCCCGATTTCCATACTTGTGTTTGCAAGAAGCAGTCGGTGTAATTTTTTTTTTTTTTTTTTACTCAAGAAGCAGTCGGAATCTGACTTGGGTAAATGATTAGTGACGGTTTGAAAGGATGGTTCATGATCAGCTGACCCGTAATCATTTTGCAATTTAGGCTCTAATGTTGTTATCGCTGAAAGGGAACTGAGTTGGTACACGGACCAATTCATTTCATCCCGAGTTCATTTTCAAAGTAAACGATCCTGCATGAGTACGATGCTCTACATCATAAACGTCTCAATTGAAACAGGCACCAGTATTTCATCAGATGATGAAACGGGTGGACGGGTAGGACTTGAACCGATTTTATCAAAAAGGCAACAGAGGCCGAACATTATTAGTAATTTAATAAATTCAAAGGTAACAAAAGAAATTAGCAACTTATATTTACATGATAATAAACTCGTCGTAAACCAGACTAACTAATAAGAGTTATAGCAGGAACATTTACAAAATGGGTATACAAAAATTGTACAAAGTGAACGAAATTCACCGAAGATTGATGATAAGTTGGTTTTCGTTTTGCTACAAGCGGCTTCAAGAATGATTCGGAATGAAGTGATTTTGAGGTAATCTATCGGAATGATGCTAGGAAGAGGAATGTCTGTGGAACAAAAGAATGTTGTGGCCGTCATGAAGGGGTCGATGAGAAAATAATGGTTTGACCAAGCACGAACAGGACGAGTGAGAGCTCGATAAAGAAGATGGTCGTCAGTAGTGAACGATCCACTACCCATCCATATAAGGTGATTCCTCCCGGATTTGTCTGCAAATACATCACTGGAAATACGAGTCAGTATCATGAACAACCAACAATTTTAATACTCCGTATCTAGGATTTATAAAACTCAAAAAACATTTTTATCAAGAACAAATGGGAATTAACGGATATTTTTTTCCCTTACAACGCTCAAAATTAGCTTAAAGTAACCACAAGTTACTTTTTTCGGTTAAATGTAATTATGGCCACAGCAGTAACAGCACCATACAAATAGAACTATTTTTTCGGTTTGCACCTTCTGGTTTTCTCTGGATTCAAGTCGGTTAGGGCCATAAAGGGAAAATAGCACTCTATTCCAGGTCTTAATAGTGTATCAAATAGTACTATGAGAACGTATATTTCAGGCCGTTTAATGTTTATAGTACGCCCAGAACAAATACCAATGAAACAGCTATGGAACTGAACATTGCGATAAACTTGTAGTAATAGACTTACCAAACGATTGCCTCTTATTGTGAGAGGAAACTGAAGCGAAATGGGAATGATTACGAACAGTAATACCATCGATTGTTTCCAGAGCCTCCAGGTCACTCTCAGAACAGTTTGGAGACAATGACCCTACTGAAATTGAACGTCTACTTCCTTCAAACGACTTGCAGGTTACCAAAGCATGCCATTTGCATGCCACAGCCCCAATGCCTTGAGCTCTGTGCGATATTTTTGTGCCAGCATGTAAGCAAAGAAGCGTCTCTACAACTTGAACTAATGATGTTACCTGAAATAACACAACAGTTTACAGAAAACATAGATCAGAACAAGTAAACGGATTAAAAACGAGCTATAACATTACTAGATGCCTCATAATTTGTTGCTTATCTGAAGGTAATGGGGTTGAATGCACACGAACGTTACCCATTGTTCAACACACTAGGTTGTTTCTAAATAACCCATAATGAAAACTAGGTTGAGAATGCTGTCGATCGACAGTTTAGTTAATCAATTTGCTTTATTCCATTGTTGTCGAAAGCCAAAAGTTAAAGAACTTTTCGCTCTACTGAAATTGGTATACCATTAATCAAGATATTTGAGTATCATTGATCGAATTCAAGAGTTTAATTTTGAAATTCATAAACACAATCTACACCTCGACAAAGAAATGTAGTCCAACACTCAACTTACCGCAAAATTTCCGCCATTTAAGAACGTAACCCTTCCATTGACTCCCGTGATCTGGACAAGGGTCATGAATAGGCTTGCTGTGACGAGCAGGAAGACCAAGAGAAGATACTTCCGGAATCTATGACTGATTTTGGAAAGATAATCCCTTAATCGAATGTGCTCCTCCATCAAAGTCAGGATACTCGATTCTCTCTCCAAGAGGTTCTTATAATCTTCGAAATGGATAATTTGTAAACTGCAGGCTAAATGGAAGAGGATGCAGGCCGCTAGAGTTATTGCGCTTAGATATGTCCATGATATAACTAAAGCTGAAACAAGCAGCCCAACTTGCCACCATGAATGGTTTTCCACATATAACATCCGAGTGAATTCATGAGCGAACTTTAGAAGGCAACATGGAATGAGCGACATTACCAGCAAGCTATAAGATTCCTAAAGAATAACCACAAAAAGCTCCTGTAAGTGCAAATAATCATATTAAATACGAGAGGTAACTAAACATTTGAATCATAAAAAAAGCGAATAAACAACAAAAATTGCTGGTTGAAGTAAAAAATTTCTCTTAATTGTGTATTAGGAAGGAACTCGTATAAAAGCTCTTAATTGTTTCAACATAAGTCAATAAAAGTGATACTCCTCGAAAACAATTATGCGACCTGATAGCTCCGACAATTAGAACAAAAAATGTTCGGAAAATTCAAAAGTTTTCCAGGAATAACAAAATCTGCATGTTGTGTCTAAACAAGGCATTCTTCCGGACGCAAAATCTGTTATACAATAATAACCCGTAACTAGAATCATAACTGATTGAACATCCATCATCCTCTCTTTCTCATCATTCCGAAGCACGGAACATAACCAAGGATGTTGGTAACATCAGCATCACTATCAATCTAAATTATCTTCACCGATATAAATAACATTGTTAAGTTGATCTAAGGAGAACTGATACTACTTTTCCTACATCTTAAAGATAGCAAATCCTCAGTCATATACTCATTAGTATGCCACCCCCCCTACAAATGTTGAACACTCGAACTATCATTGAAACAGGTTTTGATATCGGAAAAATCAGCTTCTATTTCCCCATTTCATTACAGTCACTGAATCTGACTTGATAGTTGATACTACCCTAACATCAACAAGCACATACCAAGAAGGCAAACATTCAGCCCATTTGTCAAAACTTAAAACTCGAAAATAACAAGGTCTTCTTATTGTACCATCAACATGAATATGATAAAGTTCTCAAAAAGACAATTAGAACACTAAACCAAGAGCAACAAATACGCAGTCTAACAATGATTTGGAGTCGGCTAACACTAACAAGGCGCGCATATGAAACCGTCATTGCAAACATAAACATTCACATTAAACAAACACATCAACACATGAAAACTGAAAACAGATTGATCAATGATCATTTACCTTAATCTTTTGAATATATTGGCCCATGAACCTTGAGGTATGACCTCTATAGCGATCAACAAACAAGAACTTTCGGATCCCTTTTTTCGTAAGATTATAAGACAAAGAAATCAAAGAAGCAGCACCAAGAAGAACTTGTGAAGCAAGAATTTCATACTCAAAATCCCTAACTTGATAATTCTCACATTTTGAACAATGTCTAAATTCTATTATAATCACAGGAACAATCACACAAATTACCAAAAACACAACCCAAGATAACACAAATCTTAACACATTACTTTGATCAAAACCCAAAAATCTTAAACAAAATTCTAATCTTTGAAGGGTTTTATCAAGTTGGGTATCATCATATTCTCCATCAATTGCAACAACAACATCAACATTTCCTACATTTCTTTGATCATTCTCTTGATTTTGTTGATCATGATTACGGTTTCGATTACGATTATGATTATGTTGTTGGGTCACATTTATTTGATGAAGAAGTGGGGTTTCAACACTAACATTTGTTGTTGGTGGTATTGGTGGTGTTGTTGTGTTGTCTATATCCATTTTTAGTAAGAAAAATGACAACTTTGATCCAAAAATGAGAAATTTTCTTAGTAAGGTTTTGAAATTTGCACAAAAGATTGAAACTTTACTAAAATTAGTATGATTTGATCACTTATATTGATCAAATATCATGCCAAATTTGATGAAACTTGTAAGAAAAGATTGAAACTTTAATAAATTTGGAATGATTGAAAGTTTAAAATTATGATTTGTACCCTTGTTTCCCACAGATTTGGGAGGAAATTTGTGTAGAAATGAACCCAATTCAATATTGGGTCTTTAAAATTTGCACAAAAGATTTGAACTTTACTAAAATAAGTATGATTTAATCATTTATATCATACAAATGTGATGAAATTTGCAAAAAAGATTGAAACTTTACCAACTTGAGTATGATTTAATCATGCCAAATTTGATGAAACTTGAAAAAATTCAAACTTTAAT